>VYZX01007303.1:23978-147982 GCA_013401335.1 Brachypteracias leptosomus | reverse complement strand
ACATGTAAATGTGGCACTTAGGGACACGGTTTAGTGGTGACTTGATAGTGCTGGGTTAATGGTTGGACTTGACAATTTTAAAGGTCTCTTCCAACCAAAAGAATTCTATCATTCTATGCTAAGACATCAGTTTGGGACCATGAGCTTTGGGCATGGGACAATGAGGCAGAGGAGACGAGTTCTGTCTGACACAGGAGGTCACCAGGCAGAAGAAAGACTGCAGGTTGGCATCATGTTTCAAAAGTGACCAGGTTATCATGCTCATTGTGTGGTAAGAGAAGGCAGGGGCCAAATGCAGGACTCTCATGCTGTTCATGGAGCCTCCAAGGGAAGGAAATCATATTTCAGTCCCCTTCTCTCTTAGCACTGTTTCCTTGGCACCACTGGTACTGAGTGATGGTCAGTTTGATTCAGTTCCACTCAGCATCACACTACAGCAGAAAAGATGCTCTACTGTTGTGTTTCTATGTCAAAACCAGGTTTTTTTGGCTTTTCCATTTGCAGATCATGGACTGGTAAGAGCGTGACAATTTATTCTGAAAATGGCCTTTTCAGTCCATGCAGTTGTGCACATGCTTGCAGAAGTCTCTTTACTGAAATGTTCACAGTAACCTACCTTTACAACTAACCAGAGAATTATTTTAACTGATTTCCAAATGGATAATGTTCTTGATTTTCACTGCATATTGTAAATTTCATTTCTAAAAATGAAGCCATTTTGATCTAAGTGACTGCATAAAGGTGACTCTTCCACCCTTTTTATGGTGCTTTTAACTCTAAGACCAGACTATTTCTCCTCCTACTTAGTAAAGCCATAAATGCTTTAAAATATATGATATTTTTATTCCAGATTCCTGGAATTATTTAGCCATCATTTTGACTGTTTAAAAGGGATTTTAGAAGCTACACCTAATATTTACAAGCTTCCAGTGTAATCTTATTATTTTTCCAACCATCAAAGTCACATGATCTCCTGCAAATTGGCTCATGGAACACCACTTTCTCAGTATCTTTTTTATTATTTCCATCTATTACATACTACCCTCAAGCTGAGAGGAAACTTTAAAGCCACACAACTAAAGAATCTTTGTTTATTATTTGGAAAATCTTGGATTTATTTCCTTTGGCCAGATTTTACTGACTATGACTGGAGAGTTAAATGTCCCTGTTGTTTCTAGGAAATAACCTTTTAAAAATACCATTTTCTAACCCATAGTAGATAAAGCTGTTATTGGTATGAAATGAGCCCTCATATTTTCCCAATCAACAGATGCCTGGCAACTTCTATGAGAATTTTATCTGAGAACAGGCTTACTTGTTCAGCTTTCAACAACAGGACTTACAGAAGGACTTACAGATCCTACCACTCACTGTCTCCGGTTTTCCTGCTTTCTGGAGAGGCCTGGATTGGCTCCCAGCTCCCATTGAAATCCAGGGGAGACAGGAGCACTCTCAGCCTCTCAGAAGTCACTCAGGGCCTCCACAGGGCTGGGTCCATTATTTTCAAGGACTGCTTCAACAATATGAATGCGCCACAGAGGTAAGAGAGCTGCAATCCCATTCCAAGCAGAGCTGCTCTGAGAGTTACTGCACACCACCTCCTGCAGATTTTAATAGGTGTCCCACCTCCTTCAAGAGAGACCATTACCAACACAGTGCAACTCCAATGGTTACTATACTGATATTTAAATCTATTTATCAAGGTGTTGCTCCTGCTGTGTGGGCATCACTCTCTTGTCACTGACCTGTTAATGAGACTTTATCTACTGACAGCACAGATCAGACCCTCTTCCCACGGTGCACACAGAGAGTGCTTTTCTTCTCTTGTTACCCACTGGAAACAAGACTGACAGAACCTAACCCTTTGCCCTATAAAAATTGCATGTTGCTCTGAAAGTCAAAATGCAAATAATTCATGAATTTTGTAAACATCTCTAAGGGAAGAGAAAAATGGTAGACAGAATTGGAGTCTGCTATTTTTACCCGCATGCCTAGTTGATTACATGTCATTCTTCTCACACAGAACTAAATATCTTAAATGCAAATAGCCAGAGGTTGTTGTACATTTTTTGCCCTTTCCACAGCTGTTCATTACAGAGCTCAATAGCAGCTGACAGGAGGTGAATATGTGGATGATGTTCCATGGATATATTCTGTTAAATAGAATGAATAAACCATTAAATGATCTTATTTCTTGATATGCCTGAATGCAAGCTGCATCTACAAGCAAAGCAACAGTAAATTCTGTATAGCAAATCCCTCTTGTATTTTGCAGCACATCAGTCATGCAAATTTTATGCTATAATCCTTTAAGTAATTATAACCTCCATTTATTTTTAATGATATTGAGTATCCTTTTGCTTTTAGTTCTAGACAATTGAAATAAGGATTGAACTTGGAATATTAGACTACTTACATCTGGTTCATTTTGTAAACTCTCTTTGGTGTTTTATATAACTTGGTTGACCTGGGTAGGAATGAGTGACAGTGTATCTTCCCTTTTTAAGAATCAGTATCTTTGAAATTTTCTGATAGACTAATTTAGTTGTATGTCTGTATGACATTGCTATAATAGGAATCAAGAATAATTTGGAGAGTGCCACTCCAGAGTGAATGCATATTGCATGTATGTAACATATATGCATGGATACAATCCAGACATAAATTGCACATTTTAGGCAAAAGGAATCAAATAAGAAAGAAATTAGAAAATTAGTCCTAAGGCATCATCTCCAAAAAATAACCAAAATATTTTGATCAATTTCTGATCTAGAAATCTGATGCTGGATTTGAAAATGTCTCTCTTCAGTTTACAAGTTTGTATTTTCCATACAAAGTATTACTTCAGATGTAGCTCTGCTCTCCACTTGCTCAAAAAGGGATTTCTTTCCCATTAGCTCCAGGAATGCAGGACCTCCAACTCTTTCCACTGCACACTGTCACACAGGTGTGACTCCCTGCCAGCCCAAAGGCTATTTGACCTAGTCCATGAGAACATGGGTCAAGCAGACTAGGGCACTCCTCTGTATGAGGAGGAATTAAGAGGGAAAAGTGTAGGACCAGAATAGGTTGGCAAGTCCACCTGAGGGAAATCAGTCAATGTCACCTGATATCACTGCACAGCTATTGCTCTACCTCCAAATGTGAGGCTGGGGAAAAAAAAGTTACCAAAGAGCATTAAAAATTTAACTATCCCTGCCTTCAGGGGCTCTTGTACTTCATTGCTTATTCCCCCCATCTTGCTTGCACAGCAGAGTTTTAGCCTGGACACCAAAATATGGAGAGAAGCCTCACCACTTTCACAGAGACCAGCATGACGTTACTTTGGGAACTACAGGAGAAGACATTCATCTTGGATTACTAACCCCTGCCTCTGTGAGACTTGCATGAGTATTGTGAAAAACAGGATGAACTGCAAAACTGAGCAATTCCAACAGCACTAAAGGTCAGGTGGAGAAGAGAGTATTTTATATAATTAGATTTCACATTCCTTGCTTGTGCGTGAAAGCAATGTGGATAGTCTGTCTTTCAATTCAGTAAAGCTCAGATACAGCAAGATTTACTAAAATCAAAAGTCTAGGGCCTGTGAATCATAAGCTCTAGTATACCAAAGACATCTTATCCCACTGGCCCACATGAAAGTCAGTATTTAACTCTCCATAGCCCACTGCTATTATATTTTGTGTGGAATTAAGTTGTGTTGTATAGCTGGCCTAATACTGTTTCTTTGCAGCCAACTGTGGACTAAAAGCAGGAGAGAGATTTAGTTAAATTTAATCCTTTGTTTTCTGCCAGCTTCTGGAAAGACATTGTGCGCTCTATATTTGGAGTTCTATTTCTTTAGAAAATTCTGTTACCAGCTTCCAGGGAGCTCTTTTTTCCACTCATGCTGCTGCAGTTTGGCCACATTTTTGACCTAATGTGCTTTAAAAGCTGTGCCATCTCTTTTTAACAAATGAAATCTATGGAAAAAGTACTTTACAGTTATCTGCAGTACTGTCAGAGGTTTAAAGGAGTGGGTTTTGCCACTAGCAGAATTAAAGAAGCCGGGCAGCAGAAGCATTTAAAATATGGTAATGAGAAGATCTGAACATAAGAGTAAAAAAGAGAAAGTAACATGTAGGCTACAAAAACATGAGCTAGATAAGATTTATATATTATTATATTATTCTAATGTATATTATTTATATATTAAAACATATTTTAGTAATGTACGGAGAAGCTGCATTATAATGAAAAGCAGATTCAAAACCATCTAGCTAAATACAATACTATAGATTTGCACATGTGAGGACTATAATAAAAAATGAACATTGAACTAAACCCAGTTGAACAGACCAGAAAACAAAGAGCAGCCCTATCAGCATACCAAGTTTCAGTAAGATTAATCTGTGTTGCAAGTGTTGCTCCCAATGTATCTCTCTGAACACATCCATCATCTCCCTCCATGAAGCCAACATGAGCTTGCAGCCCTTTTGCTGCCTAAGGCAAACCGGTCTATGTGTGCTTGTGTGTAAATATAGATTATTTGTCCAGTTCCCAACCCAAGACTCCTCATGCAGTTAATACCCAGCAGGACATTTTGATGTCCACTCACTGGGAATATCCAGGCCTTCTCCTGCTCTCATATTCACCCCAACTTCATCTGTTAAAAAAAAAAATCTTTTAGAGTCCCACATTAAAATCCGTGGGAAAAACTGAGCAATTCCAAAGGAAGAAAGTATTTTAGACACTTATTTTAACTATGGAAGAGTCTATATTAACTACAGAGGAAGCCTAAATGTATATGGTTAACACTGAATAAGGGAATTTGGTGCTTAGAAAGACACATCTAAATCCCACTGCACATGAGTAGCTGCTACAGTCCACCTGAATCTGTTCATAGCCCAAGTACACATTGAACTGGTGCTTGAAAACCACCATAGGCTCATCAGCAATTTGTTCTCTCTCTCTGGCAGACATTTGACTGTGTTTTAAAATTAGCTTAAATTAACTTGCAGTCTTTTTTTAAATAAGAATGGTAACTCTTAGTGAAACTTTTCCAAGCCCTTATACACAGCAGTAGTCTCAGCTCTCAATTCCCCCTGTCTATAAGGACAGAGCTCAGAGTATGGCCCACAGCAGAGATGAGGGAGTAGTGGGAATTTTCAAAGTCCTCTCCCTGTGCGGTGCCATCTTCTTCCTCCCTCCCCAGATTTTCTCTGTTGTCATCTCTGATGTCATTACTAGCACAGAGCAGGGCTAACACATATCTCACAGGAATGTTGTGGACTTTAATTAATAAATACTCTTAAAATGCTTGGAAACCTTCAGGCTGAAAAATGTGTAAAAACTTTCCTACAAATATTGTTCTTATTTTCTGTACCAGATACTATGTCCCCAGAGGTCTCCGCAATTTTAAAGTGGGTCAAAATTCAGCTGTTAATAAGTTGAGCTGGGAACTCCAAAATTTTCCTCCAGACACAATTTTGTAGTGCTTTCATTAGGAAACATGAAGCCTGATTCCCTGCACCCAAACACCATTGCACAGCAGCTGAGGACAGCAATGAAGAGACCAGAAGATGTGCTCTACGTGCCCAGGCAAGGTGCATTTACAAGCCAAATGTTGACCTTGCAGTGTCAACCCACCCTGTGCTAACTCACACCTCGGTTTCCATGGGCTTCTAGAGTTCTATTGTTTGACTCCCCAACAAAAGGCATCCATACAATCTATCATTTGCATTAAATTCTTCCTTTTGGAAGAGTCATGATAAGCCAAGTGGATGATTCATGCCATCTAACTAGGAAGAACATGAGCTGTTAAAATCTTCTGAATGTACCACCTGGAATAGCATCAACCCTTGAAAGAAATACATGGCACTGTGCTTTTCATTTCCATTCTGTAGGAGCAGACACGGCTGAGAAGTAGGGTGTTTCCTGAGGTTAATGATAACCTGAGGTTAATGGTTTCTGGCTGAACTTTAGGCCCTCAGCTCCCCCTAACCTGTCATTAATTCCCAGGAAATGCCTGAAACCAAGCGTATTATTTAAATCTGGCAGCAATTAATTTATCTCTGGACCTTACAGATGCTCATATTAAATTAAAAAGAGGATGATTTATGGAGAGCGCCAATAATGTCCAGATCTCGGCAAAGATAGATGTTATCCTTAATATTTAAAATTCAGGTTTCCTTTTTCACTGAGTCATTTGCTATCAGTTGTATCAAAGGCTTTTATTTAATTATTCTAGCAAATAGGATCTTTTCCCTAATTTTATCCATTTTAAAAACCACTTTATCTTGTATATCCTACCAGCTGCATCAAGATTTTATCTTTTTTCCTCTTTAGGAGTGTTTCATGAACATTGTTCACTGTTGCTTCTGAATCAGAAAATAAATTTATTTTTAGTAACTCAGTTTAAAAAGAAGCAATCAGAACAAACACAGTGGCATGTGTGAGAAATAGGAATTATCCTGTCGTTCAGCAGTAGATGTACAAGTCTCAGACAAAATAACAGCTGTGATTTTCTTTCTACATATTAAGAAGACAGGCTAAAAACACAGTATAAAGTTGTCAGTTTCTGGAGAACCAGAAGGTGAAGCTCTGCACTGGTTTCTATTCTCAGTTTATCTCTGGCTTCTAGACTGAGGCTGCCAACAGCCTGCACACTCTCTATTAAGGCTTCTGAAGCCTTACCAGAGCTCTCAGTGATGTGGTTTGGCAATAGGTACCACTAAATCAGAGACACAAGCATCAGTGCAGTTGAATCTGTAATTGCAAACAACAGCCATAAATCCATTGAAACTAATCCATGTACCAACTGAAATAAAATCCTTAATCTCGCCTCCTTTCTGTTGTTCAGCTTTCACTTTCAAGTCTTATCACAGCATAGTGCCATTAGCTCTACAGATAAAACAGTGTTCCAGACTTCTTAAAATCTGAACTTCTTCCATAAAAACAGCTTTAAAAGAATTCTGAATCTTCTGAATTAAAGGTGAACTGCAAGGGAACAAAAATCAGAGCTGTGGATTTTTTTTCCACTTTACAGAGAATTCATCCTGCAATATTTTACATGATAAGATGATTACTGAAAAACTGCACTTTATGTTTTAATATTTCTGTAAACTGATTAAAACAATTCTCTACAGAAAAATTACTGCCTGCATTGCAATATGAGCTTTACTGATAGCCAGCATGACTCCACTCTTAGAGAATAACAGGAACAATCTCACATGTGTATATGTGGTCACACATCTGGCTTTGTGCAGCATTAGCACTCCCTTTCCTGAAATCAATATCTCCTGAATATTTTTTTCCTTAACAGCCTTTTTCTCACATGCTGGTTCTGCTGCCCCTCAGCAGTTTCTAGTATAACACACCCATGGAGAAGAAGAAGGGGCAGGTGCAGTGGTCGTGCTACTCTGGTAAGGCTCCTCCTCACCAAGATGGTTCTCAGCCTCAGTGCTGCCTTCTCTGAAGGCATTTCCACCACTGGGAATACCAGTCTGTACATTTGGGGAATACGTGTATGCTGCTGTACCCGTGTCCATGAATATTGCTATGAAAATTTTGTGAGGACTGGAAACGACTTCAGCCTCCTTCACTGACACGTGGCTCCTTCATGTTTGAAAAAAAAATCTTTCTCAAGATTCAGAAAGTCTCTGAACACAGAAACTGTTCAGAAACGGTTTTTTAACCCACTGTTTTTTACAAGCTTAGTTCCATACAGTAGAACTTCAGCATCTTTTTTTTGTTACAGACTTTTGTCTCCTTCATTTTGAAAATAACACTATATGTGTTCCAGCCACAGGTGCTGCCCTGTTTTAATAATAACTACTTAAAATACATATTCCACAAGATCATTTTCTAATGGCTATAAATGGGTTGCAGAAATATGGCTATAAAATGACAACCAGGGAAGGTAAGGGTGGTGTCTGCCAAGCTGTACCTTCTTCTTTCCTGCACAGTCATGTACAGTGCCCATTTCTTCCAGGATGCAATCAAGCAGAAAACGAACTTCATCAGTGCACTGGAACCTCCTGTTCCAGCTGATACAAGCAGGTTTGGGTTTTTTCCATTGGAGCAGTCAAAATGTTTTAACCATGACTGAATAACTGAAATGCCCACAAATTTGCTAAAAGAAAACATATTTCTAGTGTTTTTCTAATCACTCGGGGCCCAATCTGTATCCTATATCATTTAGGAAGGACTTTGCTATGCACTTCACTAATCCTTGGTGTGAGAGATATGAAATGTGCTATCATGCCTGTTTTGTGGAGATATCTTTATGGCAAGAGTCAAATTCAATGATGTTTACATGCTGTTTGGTAAATGAATACTATTTCAAGGAAAAAGAAACTATGAAGATATGGCCACATTTATTATGGTTTCCTGATTTTCTGCCTTCTGGTATATCTAAATCCTCTAAATATGAGCTACTGAATCAGCATTTTGTATGCTCAGATGTGATTAAAGCTGTTCAGAGGACAAGGATTCCATTTTACTGTAAATTTCGAGGTTTCAGAATTTGTTTTCACTATTCAGAGGAATGAAAATAAACCCCTCAAACAGTTTTGCAAATGGAAATTGTTATGAAGTGACTGTTTCTGGATAGAAAACCTGATCTTTCCAGCTCAAGTTCTTTCTCCTCTGGCCATAAGTAACAAGGGAACCCCAGGCAAAAACTTTCTCAAGAAATGTTTGTCAAAACTGATATGTTGATACAACATTTTGGCTTTGATGAAGTGACATATTTCATTTCACTGAAAATATTCTGACCAGCTCCAGATGTGATTGACTTATTTAAGCTAAGAAAATGATTCATTGTGAGAATCTGAATAACCCAATAAAATAACAGAGTAATGCAATGTTCTTCAAATCAACATCATTGGATCTGAAATCTTGTTTTTATGCATGGGGTAAATACATAAAATATAAACAAATTCATACAGTAGAAAGGATGGTTATGTCCAATATAATCTGGATAATACTGGTCATTTCCTTTAGAGTATTGAAGTCATAGGAAAGTAAGGTCTGAATCCAACTTTCTCCTGTACTGAAGATCTAACACACATAGAACACATCTGAGAAAATTCTGTGTTACATGTTCTTAAAGTTTTCTAATAGAAGAGAGTCTAAAATTTCCCCAGATAGCTGTTCCTGTACTATCAGGATATGCTGATCATTGAAAATGTTTTCCTTCTACCCAACCTACATTCTGTTGATGAAACCCCAGCTAATTAGTTTAAGCCAAATTTTGTTTTAGAGGATAATTGATCATTGCTCTCAATTGTACCAGTTCCAGATGTATTTCAAATATAGTGAAACTTTTCCAGGTCCCCATTCATTATTCCTTTTTTCTTAAGTAAATAAAGAATTTATTGAAGTATTCCCCAACTACCTGTGTTTTCTAAACCTGTCTTTTTGAAGAGAAGAGCAAATGAATTAATTTTATGGAATGACTTCTGAATCATATTCACATTACCTGATCAGTCATTTCAATACTTACATAACCATATATTCTGGTATTTGGGTTGTATTTTCTTCATCAGGTTCTACTACACCACCTTTAGTAAGAGGCCTCAACCTCCATTTCAATAAGAGGCAGGTAGTCAGGTCATCCACCAGGTCACCACCTCAGACTGTCATAATGATGTCTGGTGTTAAGTGGAGCTCTGGCCACCAGTACATGGCCTTTACACAGTCACCAGATGCAGAAAATGTAGGCTGGTTGACTTCTTGTGAACTTCACACTTATCAGGGATTAGAAATCCCTGACTGAACTAGAGCTTTAAGTATTGGCTGTGGAATTTCCCGAGCCATCTGACAAAGTGCAGGCACCGCATCAATAGCTCCTGCCAAGCCACAGCAATGATTCAAATGCCATTTCCTTCTTCGTGTCTCAAGAAGATTGGTGTGTTATCAGCCCAAGCTGGAATTAAACTACAGGAAAGGTTTCACCATGAACAGAAAAAGGGATGAATGATCATTTGTTTTGTTTTCAAAACCAGAAAAGACCAAGACTTGTTGCATTGATTTTATCTCAATATCTATGAACAAAACATATGGCTGGACCTTAATAAGGTTCCACTGCAGTCAATCAAATAAGATAACCTTCATAATGAATTTGGGATGTTTGCCTAATTAATATAATAGCAGTATCTGTTTGATCCAGAATTGATGCAATTTGGGTGGGGTTCAAGCACCAGAACAAAATAAGACCTGATTCCTAGTGATTTTTCTTGGGAACAAGCTGTCCAAGCCCACAGAGATCAGAAAATCTGATTCTTACTGTTTTCTCTTCAAGAAGACTCCTGGGGCAAATGGAAACATATGAGGTTTCATATCAGGTCATTAAATTGTCATGCTTTGTCCTTTGACTTAATTAAAATCTTCTTAGCTATTCAGACTTCTGTGCTGCAAGCTGAAATGTAAATGAATGCTAAGACGAATGGTTTAATATAACATTCACATTCTATATTTCTTCTTACCTGGGAAGATGAAATTTGATAAAGTATTTCTAACCCCACACAATCATCACTTCTCAGTGTTCAGAATAACTGCTTGTTTTAGAAAACTAGAAAACATAATTTACAGTTTCTATATTACAAATACTCCCTAAAAAAGTTCTCTTTTTCTATCCAGCAAATGTTGTTTAAAATGCTATGAAATTTAAGGGACTGAACAACATCATACAGATCATTTTGATGTTTCCATATTTCGCCTAAATAAGCACAAAAGTCAATATTGTTCATAATTCAGTATCTTCCTTTTGTATTCCTTTGGTGAATTGGAAAACTCTTAGTCCCATGACTATAATCTACTTTTTAATATACCACAAATGATTTATTATAGATGTTTCTGAGGAAGAAGAATAAGATTCTTCTGCATTCTTCCTCTGCTGACTTCAGCAATATAATCAGACATTTTATTTTATTTCCACTGATACCACTAAGTTCTAAAATCTAAGAAAAATGTGTGCTCCTTGATACCACTGGAAACTAAGTTTCAACACAGAGGTTTGCATTCTGCACATTTGCATTCTCCATATGTATTCTGTTTTTAAAATCTCAGCCTAGTGTAGATGGCAACCTGCACAATCACTCTCAGAGTATTTTGTTCTTCTAGATATAACATCTGCAATTCAATTAAATGTTTCATCTCTTTTCTTCCTATCATTTCAGGATATGAACCTTGATTCTGTTAGTCCAGTGTTGATGTTTGTTTCATTGTGAAAAGGACATTCTTAAATTCTTTAAAATGATACAATGCTTGAGAAGTGAAATGTAAATGGAGTATTTTGACTTAGGAAAAAGGTACTATGGGATAAGATTGGTGATTGCTTCATAATCACAGCTTTTCCCTGGCAAGCAATTAGAGAAGATCATATATGCTGTATTTCTCTGAGGGCACAGCAGTGCTTAGTTTCTGTTCTAGTTTTGAATAAGTAGAAATTTAAGAGTTCTACAGCTAACAATTCTGTGAACAATCTCTTTTATTCATCTACTTTTTATATCATTTTATAATAATTTCCACAAGAAGAAGTCACAGCTTTCAAACAGTGAATTTTCAGAAAGAGATCATAGAATCATAGAATGGTTTGGGTTGGAAGGGACCTCAAAGATTATCTAGTTCCAATCCCCCTGCCATGGCAGGGACACCTCCCACTAGACCAAGTTGCTCAAGGCCCCATCCAACCTGGCCTTGAACGGCTTCAGGGATGGAGCATCCACAACCCCATTGGCCACCTGTTTCAGAGTCTCACCACCCTCAGAGTAAAGAATTTCCTTCTAATTTCCAACCTAAATCTATTCTCTTCCAGTTTCAACCCATTACCCCTTGTCCTGTCACTACAGACCTTTGTAAAAATCTCACATCAATTGCTGTGGAGTAGCCCAATACTAGACAAACTACAAAAATAACCAATATTTCTACAGATAGGCTAAGAAATGCCTACTTATGCTATATAAATGTTTTTTGCAAGCTATTCTGCATTGCACTGGCTTTTATGTGACCTTGTCATTATGGTATCTGAGCATATCCAGACATGAACTAAGTGACAGCATTAATATCTGTCGCATTTTCTTTCATTCTCTGTCATTCCTTCCTAATAAGGACAAGCACCACACAGTGGAGGACATGTATCTTTCTAGATCCATTAGCTTAGCGTGTGTCCAGTGCTTGTATGAGTCCAGTTACACCAAGGAGGTGCCACTGCTTTAAGAGGTGGTACTTGTTTCTTGGACTGGGAGGTGATGGAGAAGCATGGCTGCCACTCACAGTCCTCCCTTGGGACATCCCTTGGGAGTGTCAGCCCCAGGCTGTTGAGTGCTCTCAGCGATTGCAGGAGGAAGTGCAGCAAGTGCAGGGTGGAGTGAGATCACAGGCAGCAGCCCCAGGGCCTCTCCCCTGGCAGAGGTTCCCCAATGCTTCTCTGGTCACTGGCTCCATGCTGCTGCTTGCTGCCTTCCCTGGGGACCCTTTCCTGGTCCCTTCTTTGAGGTACCTCAAAGGGTGGCTATAAAACCTGGGCTCTGCCATACGTCAAGAAGATAAAATTTTGGAACTCGCTATCTGTACAGCTGCCTAGACCCAGGCTCCCTCTCAAAGTTAACGTTGAACGTGGAGTGGTTTAGATATGAGTTCTGCACCCCAAAATTGTGTGTGCCCTTTGGAGTATGTGCTCCCTTCCCAGGCTTATTTTTTTTCTTCTCCTGATTTGCATCATGCTTTTAGCTTGCTAGACCAATGCACTTTATGCTCAACTTACAAAGGACAAATTATTCAACCAATAGGACACAATGGGACACAGAGGAGACAGCTTGTGACAATAGCATCAAGTGCTGATGCTGAGGGATTATTATTTTTTAATAGAAGCTAGAACAAATAATTTCTTGTGAAAGGAAGTCTACTTTCTCAAATGCATGAAGTTTATATAATAGTCAGAAATTGGCCAGTTCAGCAGATTTTATACACATAAATGCTATATGTAATATTTTATGTATAAAGGTTCCAAGTTTACTCCAGTGTAAAGCTTTCCTTTAAAGAGTAATTCTCACCCCATAATTCACTTTTATGATTTTCTTAGGGCTTTAAGTGTAAAAGCTCAATCTGGTTTTGTTTTATTCTTGAAAAAAAAAAGAGCAAGTTAATTTTTACATTGAATCTGCCAAAGGCATGTTGTCAGAGCTGAAGTTAAACATGTCACTTTTGCAAACACATGCACACACACACGTGCACATCCAGACACACAACAGCATTTTAAGGCTTAATGACAATAGAAATAGTTTCATGCGAGTGGAAGAAGGGAGGCCCCGACTGGAGCTGATGACTGCAGCAGGCTGTGCTCATTCTTGGGCTCCTCTCCAACCCTCCCTCGGGCCCTCCTGTTTCACATCTAGTGTAAAGATGTTTCTCTCCCCCAGACAATTTCTCACAAATCTGAAACCTGGGCTTTCTGCCAGATGCAGGATCTTAGACTGAGTCCTTTGCCTGACTGTGACCCTTTCAGTGTCCTGTCCTGTCCCACTGGTGTCAGAGAGCTGCAACAAACAGCAACAGGTTGGTTCTTTGTTTGTTCTTTCTCGTCCTCTGTTGCCCTGTATGCACAGAGGAGAATGCCAACTTCTGCTCAGCCAAACCATGTTCTCAGGAGTTTCAATATAAAACCAAAAGAGAGGAGCTGATGAGGCTAACTGAGGAAATTACACACACTTGGACTGGAATGTTAACAGACCACAACACAAATTTTGAGCCCTTCCTGGATCCATCAAAGCCAAGTATGAGGCTGCTTCTTTAGGAGAACCATAAGAATGAGTAGCAGGGGTGTCTGCTTCTTCAAGCTCCCTCTTTCTTCAATATATACCATGTTACCAATCCCTTTTTGCTCCCCAATATTTTGTTTTAGACAGAAATTACTCCCAGTATTTTCCAGGACCTAAACTATATCTGCTCCCAGAATTGCAAAGCCAAAGCCATACATGGTTTCCATTACCAGAACTGACTCCACTAGGATCTCGAGTCGTAATACATTTTCTCCCCATGTAGACTGTGCTGTGCTTGGGAGCTGCAAGGATTCCTCTTTATATTTAAAAATGTTTTAACTCACATACATGCTGCAAAAGGGAAATGCTTTTACCATCAGGATGCCATCTGAAAGTGTTTAAATCCTCTGCTCACCCACACAGGGGTTACCACACAAATAATGACAGCAGCCACTCCACTCCCACTACTACCTCCAGAGTCACTATCATCTTATTGCTATGACAATTTCATAGTGACAATGTTTAATAAAGTACCAATTTTGGGATCAGCCAGTAACGTGATCCCAAGGTTCACAGCACAGCACAAATCCATAGCAGCTTACAGGATTGCTGCTGCTCTTGAGCAGCTTATAGTTTCTGGTGTGAGTATTCGTCAGTTATTTTACTATTTTTCTTGACAACCACATTTCTATAGGTGGATCCAGTTGTGCAAAAGTCAATTTTCTAGTCAATTTTCAAATCCCAACAGAGATTTTTTTTCAGTCAAAGTAGATATGCCCAACTCACAAGGGGCAGTTATTCAGACTTACTATCAGAAATGAGAATCGTAGAATCATAGAATGGTTTGAGTTGGAAGGGACCTCAAAGATTATCTGTCCATGGCAGGGACACCTCCCACTAGACCAGGTTGCTCAAGGCCCCATCCAACCTGGCCTTAAACACCTCCAGGGATGGAGAAATAAGTACTGGTCTCATGGGATTGAAGTGGATTCCTCAAATCACTTAGTCCTGTGATTACCCATGCTGCTCATATGTTAGTTCACTTTTCAAGTGAAAGAACTAGTGCTTCCTAAGGCCAAAGCTGTGTCCAGTTCTGGGGACGGTTTACTCCAGGAACTGCTGCTTACTGTGAGAGGTTTGGTTCCCAGCAAGCCATGTAGTACATGCTCATAGGTAGGCGTGCAACTGATAACTTCAGTATCATCTTATAAAACACTAGTCTGCAAAATCACCCTCATGTTGCAGACACCTTACACTGGAAAATCATAAGTAAAAACATGTATTTATGTATTTATGTATATGCACATGCGCACACACATATATATGTCTTACAGTCACAGAGATGCCACTGATGCCTCTATGCACTAAACAGCTCTGAGATTTTCAGCAGAAACTGTCCCAAAACAGTGTGAGGGAGATCGCTCAATCTGTACTGTTTAGGCAAGGAACCACCCTGCACTATTCTTGCTGTCCTGGAAGAAAGATCTTTCCTTGGAGCACTTCAATTGCTCATTCAGTGATTGCTACATATCTGCTAAATGAGATGGATAATCATATAAAGAAAATCATATAAAGGGCACAGCAAAGGAAGTGAGCTAAGGTTGCAAAAACATCTTAATTTTGGCATTTCCTAGCTTATGGGTGACTTCAACGTAGATTTTGTATTGTATTTTATTTATTTTATTGTGAAAATTCCTATCTTCATTGTGAAGATATTTCTAAGCCACAGCTCAGAAAATGTTTGATTTGAAGTGCTCCAAAATGGGAGCACACCTTCCTTACATCTTTAATTGCTTCTGGATCCAAATCAGAATGACTGGGTAGTTTAATGTGTCACCATAACAACAGTGGAGCACTTTGGTTTAAGTATTTTTTCTCTGCTCTTGTATTCAAAGAACCAGTAGCTGAGTCATAGATTTCACACTCTTATTCTGAAACAGGCTTAATCAGACCAAGACAACCATTTTAGTCTGTTTGTCCTTGTTACACAATAGACTACAGGCCAAAAGTTTCCTTAGTCCCAAGGGAGAAGTCCATTGAAGAAAACACTTTATATGCATTATTATTACTCTCACTGTGTGATAAGCAGAAATGTGTGCTTCTGAGAAAATGTTGGTAGCTTTTGATTTAGTTACCATTTTTAAAAGACTTAAATTCCATTCCTAGCAAATCTTGAATCAACATAAATAAATACATCTAAGCAACAGATTTTACATATCCGTGTTTTCAGGGGGATTTCTTTTTCTAGTAAGCACACCCGCATAGATTTTCAGATGAGCTTTAGAATCTTGGTTCCTTTACAAACAATTTCTTTACTGGAATCAAATACTGGAAAATATTTGATAACAAAATCTTTATTTAAAAAAGCTCATAGTATTTGAAATAATAGTCAGATATGTTTAATCTCTAATGGTTTAAACCAAGCAAGATTAGAATTCTTAGTTTTAGAAGTACTAAAATTGTACTTAATATTTTTGATAACCCAGACTTGTTCATATAAAAAATGTAAAATTAATCATAAATCTCCTTCACATATTCTCTATGGAACCCTCTTTGCATTATTCACACTTTAGGTTTGCAGACAGCAGACGCTAAGACACACATGGAGACCGTGCTTTGACTTGCTTCTACAATACAGGTACTGAACTATACAAATAATGCCAAAACACCATAAAGAAAAAAATATCAAAGATACACAATGAAATATAATTTGGAAGAGGTTTCCAGCTTTGTCAGGTGCAAACAAACATCAGGATTAATTTAATGAAGGAGGCAGTTCTGTCATAGTCTATGAATAGCTGTATGCGTCTAGGATGCAAGACAAAAACATTGGCCAATATAAGACAACAGCAAATGTATATCATGCCCTTATTTATCATGCCAATCATTTTGAGTGGCTGCATAACATGAAAAATTTTTAATTTTCATGTTAGTGATGTCCCTGATGATATAAAAAAACAACATAACATCCTGAGTGCTGGACTCTTAAAGCTTTGCTTATGCCTTTGAAAGCTGATTTACATTAGTCCAAATATCAGGTGTATATATTAGCCAGTGAACTTCTTAAAGACGTTCTCTAGTATTTTGTGAATAGATAAGATATGGACCAGCTTAACACAAATCCTCCTTTGGTCTCTCTACAGATTAGGTCATGACTGAACACCTGTAGAAAAGATTATGTATAGGTGCCTTCAAAGATTCAAACAAGGAAGAGCATTAAGGAAAAAAGGTGCTGTGCATTCAGGAAACTATATTTGGATCACTGCAGTTGGCAGAGCACTGCAGAAGTCAGACTAATTTGTCATCTAGAAAGCTACAAAAGCTAGAACTGTCAAACAAATGTGAACCTCCACCAGCCCCTATCCTGTTTCATGGCTGGAAGTAATATTTGATTAAGCAACTGAGAAGATAAACTGGTTTAAAAAGTAATAAGATAGCTTGAAGAACATAGTAGTGTTCTATCCCAAAACTGATTATATAGACCTAGAAATTATTTACACACATAAGGATCATTCACTGCCACTTTTCAGGAGTAAGACACAAACTTTTAAACAGCACATGGCAACATATGTATTCGGAAGCATTTTTGCAGAAAGACCAATTTGCTCAAAACTCTTGATTTTGAAAGAGCAACTGGATCTCTAGAATATGTTATGATGTTTTGAGGCTGGACCTAAACCTACTTTCAATCCCAATGTTACCTTGTGTCCACACTGCTCAGACATGTCCCTAGCTTGTGCCAGTAATATTCCTTTTATCTTCACACTTTGATATGATTATCTACTGACTCACTGAAAAGAACGCTCACAAGGTATTATTCTGAAATATTTATTGATTTAGTGGCATTCAATTTAAAATATTTCACCTCAAAAATGGTTGTCTCGTTAAAGTAGTAGAAAATACAGAACAGGCTTGTCTGACTGAGACAGAGACTAAATCACCAGGAACATATTGGAGTATGCTCTGTAGATCTTTACAAATGTTGGTGAGATTTCTGTGCAGTTAATAGATTATCTTTTCTAGAACTAAAAAGGATGAACCAATGCAGAGGAAAAATGATTCAATTTCAAAGAAAGATGCTCCAGATATTCTTCTCTGACAATCTAATCACAAATTCCTGATCTGAATAGGATTCTATATTAATAAAATTATTTCCCCTATTGCACAGGACGTTATGAGGTTGTCCACACTGAACAGTGTGAGTGACTTCAGCAGTACAATAATGAAGTCATCCAAACTCCTACAATAAACAAAACAAAAAAGATGGAGTCAGTGAACTCCATTCTTCTTCAGGAAACCTTTTTGAGGGTGTCATGCAGACATTCCATGGGATACAGCAGCAAATCTCTCAAGTGTGACTGCAGAAGACCCATCATATGGTCTCATTTTTTACTGGTTAATGCTAGTAACTTCAACAGGACCAGGCTGAAATGCCTGCACATGGTTGTCCATTCTGTTTAGCTGATAGCAAGTTCCTTGTGATCTCCATCCATCACAGCTCACACTCTGCTCATCTGGGTGAGAGCCATTATGAAGAATTGTTCTTAATTGGCAACATGGGGGGAACCACCCTGCTTTGAGGGGAAAACCACTATGGCTTGAGCTATGTTGTGTTATTTGCCCTCAGAGTGCCAAGGGTCACTAGTCAATGCCCTCAGAGGCCTTGGTCCATCTTATTAACTAGAATAGCCCAATCACAATCCCAGACCAAACACCTTTCATAGCTGCTGAAAGACAAATTCAGCATCTTGGGGTTTATTGTTGATGTTTTTGGTGTTGTTAGTATGCGGAGAAGCACAAGGCATAATAGGGCAATTTTTCCTACTATGCCCTATTCCCATAACCTTCTTCGCATCTCCTTTAAATCCCAGGCATGCATTTCTCTTCATTATGGAAAATGTATGCTTAATTTAAGGCCCCAAACTGAAATGCTGCTTACAGTAATGCTTTCTTGAGTCTTATTAACTTATGAACTCTTGGTGGGTTGCCCAGCATTCAGAGCAGCTTTTCTGTTATTTTCCAAGCTACATCAAAGTGTTTGTCTCAAGGGCCTGAGGAGGTTTTTTGCAATTTTCAGTAAGCAAAAGTCTCAAGAATAATTTTCTGATGTTAGTCACTTGTGCTTTAACTGTATTTCTCTCATTATGCTAAGCTTAGCAGTTCCTTTACACATAGCACAGAGGGGAAACAGTACTTCAATGCTAGACACAAGTGATGTGAAGGTTATCTGATGTATTCCTTCTAGCAGCCTTGAGAAGTCAGAAGAGGGCCACATCCATGCAGTACAAATCTATACCCAAATCTGTCTTTGTTACAATGACTCAGAGTATTACACAAAGGCCACAGCAGACTCCTGGTAAATTTCAAGGCTCTGAGGCAAGTATGATGTGAGCTTTTTCTTACACTAGACCCCATCATTCCCACATACAGTAGAACCACATCCATAAAGAGTATGTATAAATCCAAAGTTTGCTCTTTAGCTGGCAACACCCAAAGATGAATCATGAACAATATGGATTACTCAGGTGTGCATGCTTGGAATAGTGACGGACCTTCCTTCTTTTCCTATAAAATCTAATTGGTACAACTAGTCCTTTTCCACTACATGAACTACATGAATACACAGCTGCAGAATAAACACATTGCTGATGGGATCTGGAAGGTTTAGAGCAGCATATCTTACAGACCACAACCTCTACTTCGGCACATATTGGACAATATTAGAGTGATCAGTATCCATATGTTTCCTGAACCAAGCAGGGGAAAATTCACTTAATAACAGTCACTGTCCTTCAAAGACTCTTAAGCTTCCCCTGATGCCTGAACAAGCAGCTGGAGTGTGGCTCTAGCAGGGACGTATAAGCACCAGAAAGTCCTTCTACCTAGATGTGGATAAAGTAGGACCACCGCTGCACACTGCAGAGCAACACAACTGTTTGTGCTCAGATTCAGCTCCTGCTCACACCCAGAGCTAGCAGCTGGCATACCTTTTGCCACTGTATTTTACCTCACCAGTTTCTGGAAAATTTGAGAGCAGATTCGCAGATTTTCATTCTTTCTACTATTTATCTGTGTCCTGGCTGGAAGCAAAGCTCTTTTTTTGTTAACCTTTTTTGGGATGCATTACATGGCTACTGATAGAGTGAAGACTTCAAGCAGCAGCACACCATGATGTCAGCAGTTCTGAACATTTACTGTCTCAGCAGGAGACTGCAAATCAAACACAGCAAACCAGCAGTTCTCGTTTCAGCAAACAAATATCCTGCCTTCACAAGAACAGAGCTTCTCAGCCTCTGGTCTCTGCTTCTTACAGAAGAAAACTACTTACATCTATAAGCCCCAGAGATCTGTTTAACTAGAAGTGGTCCTTAAAAGCAACCTGGGCTGGACCTGAGTTCAGAATGTTGTTGCTGTATGTTGCTATATGAAACAAAGAAGTCACAGTGACCTTCTAATGCAACTCTCAGATTAAGGGCAGATATGTCCTGGCAATAAGCACTATGGACATGGATCTGCAAATACCAGCAGGGCTTGCTCTCTAACATGTGCCACAAAATACAAACATGCACTTCAGAGGAGTTTGGAAAGAACAATTTTATCATTTGTTGCTTCTTGGATTTTTTTTCCTGTGGAGCAATGGAGTGTGGGGATATATCAGCATGTGTACAGTGTGGATGATGAGAAGACATAGGCTCCCATGGAACAGGGAGAGATCCAGTCAGACTGTGCAGCCCCCTACCCTGTGCTGCCCTGGAGATCTGCACAAGAAAATCCAGAGATGCCATACCATGGGCCTCCCTCATGTACCAGGGGATATGCTGATGGCAGGAGGAGATGAGGTTAGCTGTTCCTGATTTTCCCTGAGGCTGAGCCTTCTGCGCAATGCTCCACAGGCAACACAACATTGACTCAGTACTGACATTACCCAAATTGGGTGAACTTTGAGTCTCAGACTGAGCTTTGCAGCTTACAGTCAGCTCTTTTAGCATGTGGTGGGTGATTTTATGCCATGTGTAGTGTATTGTAATCCGCTATATCCTCTTTCTCATTGCAGCTTCCAAGAAATACATTTCTCATTTAAAAGTAATTCATTCACTTTGGACTACAGGCAACCTTAAGTGACCCCAAAGGCAGAGGCAGGTAACAAAGACAAGGCCAAATCTTGAAGCACATTAATGTTGAGTTTTGTTGGGAATTTTGGCTGAGCTGGGATGAGAGGATCTGGCCACAAAGAGTTTGTGGAAGCACAACTGTCTCAGAAAATGTAACCTATTGAACTCTTCCCACTTAGTAATCAGGCTCCTTTCATTCTTCTGAATTACAAACACCAGCGAGAGAGGGAGGGGAAAATTCACACTGATGCTTTACATCAATTAATCCTGACAGTACATCAGAGTTTATGTATTACTAAACCTGCTATGTAATTATAGAAAAACCTCTTGCAGTGGTTTGTTAGATACCTTAAGTAATGACTTTTTTGCTACATCACTCCTTTATTTCTTTCACAGTTTTATCTATCATTAAATAGTTCTCTTTTTTTAAATCTCACAGTTCTTTGAAATTGATTAGACATCTTTCATCACTATGGTTGCCCTATCATAAATAATAATACAGGACCAGACTGTGGTCCCCTTACTCACAATAGCCAAAAGTTTTGTGAAACTGCTGATTTCAGTGTAACCCCTTGTTTGAGCACCTGTTCACCAATGGAAGATGTTCACAATCTTGCATGTGGTGTTTTGTTGGTCATTGGCATACTGGCACTTCTGATTTCAGAGAACATTTGAAAAGATAGTGCCTTATTGTTTATTCTGTCATCGACTTAAATCTTCACAGTCTTGTAAATAAGCACAGGTAAAAGAAAAATATTTCTATTGGCCCCATTTTATTGATGAGGAAAGGTGGGCAGAGGGATGATGTACCATTTCTAAGCTTTTCTTCATATAAATAGGATAGAAAATAAGGAATAAGATGGAAAGTGGCTGCAGCACTCAGCTCATGGGTCACAAGGCAGATTGTTAGGAGATTAGTGTCTGCAGCTCCTGGGATCATGCCTTCTGAGGCCAGGATGAAATCCAGACCTAAGTTGTTCCTATCTATTATTTGTGTATTTATAGGGTGTCAGTCGCTGAAGTACTGAAAGGCCAGACTAGCCTGAGGCCACAGACTCAGCATCCAAACAGTTCAGATCTCAAGAGTTCCTCCATTCCATTCCCATGCTCCATCCCCTCTTCTCTGCAACTTGAAAATAAAAATAAAGCTCAAGCCACCATTATCTCTAGGACATTTTCATTTGATATAATAGATACAAGTACACCATCACTGCTGCAAGTAAGTATTTACCCATTTTGTCCACATTTTTACAGGAATTTTATGACGCAAAAGAGCAGCGCTGCAATGATATAAATCAGGTGTCTTATTTCAGGATTGCTGTGATAAGTCAATTACACTCCCCTTGCTTGGAGTGGACAAGAAGGAATAAGAGAAAGAGGGGTGACAGAAAATATATATGAACATCAGCCACATCTCCAACTTGCTCAGCAAAGGGCTTGTTAATTGTCTTAATTCATTCTCATCTTCCTTTTTGTCCTGTTCAAGACAATAAAAAATGCAGCTTATGAAGAGCAAGGCCGTGGAAGAAGGGAACAGCTGAAAAATTTTTTGCACTTTCTGTTGGCCTAAGTAGTTATCTTTTTCTAGTAATAAAATTCATGTTGTGAGTGATGAAGGTGACCTTTTAGACAAGTCTTGCAAACTGCAGTGACTTGGGAACCTCAAATCAAAATCTGCTGAGGAATCTAGAAAAGCTAACTCCTTTATTTTCATCTTGCCTAATCCACAGTTAGAAATGAAGAGGACAGGGCTCCTCAAATGAAACATATCTGACAGTATCTGAGTTAGTTATCAATGTTCCCTTTACCCCTAGCAGAAAGAAATAGGCATCTCAGCTAATGAAAGCCAGGTAAATCTTACTCTCATGTTTCTTTCTCTCCAGCAGTTATGTCGGAGGTTTGTCGGCTACCTTAATCATTGTTATCTATACTAAAGTCCCATGAGATAAATCCCAATCTAAGTCGCCACAGTTTAATCAGCTTTATCCTTATCATTTCTGCATTATGAAGAGTTTAGCACAAAACATGAACTGTATAACCTCTTATTTGCTTGAAATCAATATTGTGGCTTATCGTTTCCCTGTTCTGTCTGAATGGCTCCACCCTAAGGGCCCAACTTAGCCACAATTTCCCTTTAATGAGTAAGACACTAGGGCCAAACACCTGAAGAGCTCACAGAGCTTCTCTGCTCTCCTGTCTTTCAACTTCTCTCCATATTCTTCTCTCTCACCTAAGCTCTCATCACCATCTACAGCTTTTAGTGGCTAGTGTCCATGATAAAACAGGTCAGCTGCTGAAATACTTCAGATAACTTTTGACAGTCAATTTGGATCAACAGCCTACAGGAATAGTGCATTTCTGAAAGCCACACTCAGTTTATAGCCCAGTGCAAATGGCTAATGTTCAAATATGTCAAACAGCACAGGATTAACTGTACTGGAAAGTATGAATTTAATTTCCTCTGTTTAAGAATTAGAAGAGAAGCTTGTTTTTAGGCTTCACAGTTGCAGAATAGTAATTCCATTTTACTTTAGGGTTGTTTTATGCAGGGTGGGGGAGTTGGTACCACGCACAATATTGATTCAACAACATGCTTAAGCACACACATTATTTTAAGCAAGTAGCTGTAATGAAGTAAATAAATGAATATTGTACTGTACTTCAGTAGGCAAGACCTGAAAGTGTGAAAAATCATTTCTTTTTTTTTTTTTCCACAGAAAAAGCAATAGAAAAACATTTTTTTTTTTTAAACCTATTCATGCAGTAACTAATGGCTTGACTTTGGACTGTGGTATTGTCTTGATAAACTTTCTTTCCAAGGTATTGCTTAGTTTATTCCAGACCAGAAAACGAGCAAGCAAGCAAGATTGACACAGGGTTGTGTTTGAGGCCAGAATACCCAGAGGCAGAAAGAGGTGGGTAGACTTCCTTGGGACCCTGTTCCAGTGACATAGTATGTCTTTTCATTAGAGAAAAACTGCTTTCAAAGACATCATAGCAACTCCTGAATGACACTCTGACTTTCAAAATGGGACAGAGAGTTACTGTTTAACACTGAAATACTATTTATTAGATAAACATTACATTTAAATAGCAAGAAAACACATTAAACCGTTGCAAAAGTTAATGTATTTTCTTTCCTGCAGCTTTGTATTTCATGTTACTTTTCCTGAAGAAATAGTTTCATATTGGAGGAAAGGTTCAAAAAGCACCAGTAATATAAACTGTAATTTACTTGCTCAGTAATACTGTACATTCTCCACACTGTTCCATCACTGATTTCAGTGTTTACTCCTGAATAATTGCTTTTTTTTTTTCCCCCCCCACAACTCAAGGATCTTCTTATTGATGCAGGAAGAAAGTAAAAACTTCTGTGTGTGCGACATCAGTCTGCTGCCACAGCAATGCGTGTCATCTTACATGCAACCTTTTGGGCTAAATTCTGCTCTTAATCATGCTTGATTCATGCTGTTGGCTTGCATACTTTTGCAGAAATTTAAGAGAGGAGAGAGATCTATTGCAAGACTATTATGGGTACAGCTCTGCTCCCATGTTAATCTTACTGCACTGGTTTCAACCAAGTTGCTCCTGATTTATGTTGGTTTACCAGAGATCAGGTTCAAACATGAAAATTAGCAGGAAGTAATGGACCTTATTCAAAATAAAAATATTTTTCCTCAGTAATCAGGGAAGGCTATGGAAAAAGTGAAAAAGTGACTTTACATTTGCTGATATGTGGGAACACTTGTCCAAGTACTAAACCCCCTTTTAAAGAAAAATAACATGTGCTAAAGCTTTAAAAGGAGTCCAAACAGTGCATTAATTGAGAAGATTGATTTCAGTTCTCCCCACCCTAGTTTAATAGGCCTTTTCCCAACCGGGTTTTTGGGAGTTTGGTCACTTAAACCACTTGTTCTTAACAGCAGTAAGGAAGAAATCTGGGAATTGATTTATCATGAGGATTTTCCATTGTACTCAATGGACATTCTGTACTGTCTTTTTTTGCATACTTTCTAGCTAATATGAGTCTGTTAGAGTTTATACTTTGCATCTCCTAGTATCATATATCTTACTTAGACATTAAACACAAAAGACCTGGAGCCTGTGAAACAAGAACATCTCATGCCGATATTTTACTGCAACATATAGCTCTTATTTTCAGGTTGCTTGGGACTATAAACTTGCCGATGCACTACTGCACTTTAGAACTGCCATGTATTAGCTGAGGACCACAGAGCTAGATTGAATCTGAGAACTAAAAATCTTCCATAACAGATGTAGCATTTCAGCAAAGACCAAATCCTGGTTTGGTTTTGGGTCATAAAGGTGCAAGTCCCTCATCAATCAAGTTCTTTCTGAACTGATCTAATTCCAGGACATTAACTCTTAAGAGCCCCAGGACCCAAAACAGAGAGGAAATTACTCCTTTTAACAGAGGATGCTCTTGTAACTGCAGCACCGTGACCCACCGACAAAGGCAGCTGTGTCCCACGCTGCAGGAGCAGGAGCTCAGGGCAACTCTGCCCAGGGAGCTACATCTACTCTCGGTCATATCACAGGTGGGGACAAGAAGTCGGAGGCAGCCATTCCACATTGCTCTAACCTCCTGCTATTTAAATCTCTGGCACGGAGCAGTTTGATCCAGCTTTACCGCAGCCCTGCTAGGATTTGATCTTGTGCTGCATATGCCGGTGTAACTCGGACCAGAGTCAGGCCAGATCCTTGGCTGCGTTTGCAGACCACACACCCAGCAGGCTTAGTCTGACATCAGCTAGACACAGCTAGAGCCAGTCAAAAACCAGAAGGGCAATATTCCGTTTTTAACAGCGTAATTTTTAATTGTGAAAATGTTCTTCCAGGTTTATTTAAGCCACGAGAGATCAGAACAGCAGGCAGAGGATCAGCTACCCAGAAGAGTATCTCAGGCACACCCCTTTCTCTCTAGGAACAGATATGCCCACACTACGGCCAGAAACTGCTGACTCTGTGATGCAAAGCACATGATCTGGCCCCTGTACTACATTTTCTGTCAAAGCCGTACCTAGAATTTATGAAACTCTGGTGATTCCCCCCCCCCCTTCCCCGTTCTGTTTTAGATCAGGCTGAGAATTCATCTGAGCATTAAGAGATTTTTAATATCGTCTTTTTCTGTCTAAACAGACATAACATTTTATTATTTTCCCACATTGCAGGCTTTCCAAAATGTACTGCTTTTATAAGTATAAATGTAAGAAGAGGGAGAGAAAATGGGTAATTATGTGTCCTATCCTTTGTTATCAAAGCTGTGTTTTGGAAAAGAGAAAGAAATTCAGAAAAATTGAAAATAAAATTTATTGTAGACTTTATTTCTCATCTCAGCTGAATGTCTTCCAAATAAACTTCCTCTCTCAATCTCTGTGGTTTCAAAGACTGTATGATACGTCTTATACGCAAGGATTTAAAGCTTTTTTTTGCAATGCAAGAAAATAAGGTTTCCAGTCTAACTCAAATACCAGGAAAAAAAGTGTGTTCAGTGATATCTCCCAGAACTACAGCTGCATTATGATTGTACAGATAATTTTAAAGGCCTGGCCTGCCTATAGAAACCAGCTGGGAAAAAAAAAATTGCCAGGGGAAAGAACCACTATTCCTACAGGAACCTGAAGGAAAGCACAATTAGTGGATGTTCTCACTTATTCTCCAAAAGCTATACCATGTGCTCCTTTCCCTCAGGACATATATTAGTGATCTCAAAGGAGCATTTGCCTGTCACATTACACCCTGGAGCTTTGAATCAATATTTGCCTACTCCTGTCAACCTCAAGCACTTAAAAGTCATGACTCCTACTCCAGACCAGTATGTGATGAGTTCCCAAATCCTTAGACGCTTTTTTCTGTCTCTTTCATTTTTCAATAGAAAGTTTAGATCATATTTTTAGATCATATCTTCCCTTGCCAGACATCCATACTGTATTTACAGTGCTGCCATAAACAAAATATTGACAATACCGAGAAATACTTTTAGAAGTTCTTTATAAGACCTCCACTTGAGAGCCCTACCTGTGGTCAGCTCACAGTGGCTTTGTTTGGACGTTATGTCTCCCTCAGTTTCACATCAATTCAGTGACATTCATGCCCACATCTACAACTTAACTTTGCAAGCAGTTCAGCCCAGAGAGCCAATGCAAGCACACATTCTCTAGCTATAGATCAGTTCAGCCCTCAGCTTCACATCTGTTTCTTGACCTAACATCACCCCTGCTCCTTCTTCAGCATTGGAGGCTCCACATCTGATGGGGTCAGTCCCCTCCCCTCCTCCTTGTCATTAAGAGGGATAGAGGCTCTGGCTGATGCCTTCTTCTGAGATAGCAAGATGAGAAGAGCAGGGATGGGGCAGCAAGGCCCACAGTCCTTCTGAACTCCTGGGTTTTGTCATGATCATCTTCTCCCTATTCCACATTCCTATAGAAAATGTCCCCAGCTCATGCATGAGAGGGAAGGAGTTCTGTGGGCTGTCCCTAGCAGCCCTGCTGGATTCCCTGTGGCTACTGGGCACTGGCAGAGACAGCTAGCCAGGACTGGAAAGCATGCAAGGGCTGCAACCTCTTACCCTACTGGGACCTTGGTGTCTGCTGGACATGCTCTTACTACCAAGAAGTCTTAAAATGGGGTGACACTATCTCTTCCTACCAGTCCTGGGCAGCCCCATTCAGGCTGATCATATTCAGTCACCCTAGTAGGAGATATGTTATGTCTAGAGCCGCTTTCCAGTGACTTCTTTTATCTCTTCAACTAGAAATTCCCTGGCACTCCATTTCATAAAATATCCACTTTCACACTGTTTCTCATTACTTTTAGTGACCAAGCTGTACTTAAACATGCAGCTATCAGTTACACTCACAGTTCAATACTCATGTAGTAAAATCAGCTAATCTTTCATTTGCACGAAAGGCAAGCTCGAAGTTTGGTCTCAGTTTCTGAGACAGATTATTGTAGTTCTTAGTATAAATTGTGGTTATACTATTCAGTTATAACCAGCTACTGGAGTTATCCCAACACCAGGGAGAAAATGGGGAAATCTAAATTAAAACAATGCATTTTTCATCTTTGGATTTAGGCATAGGGCATGGATCAAATTCCTTGAATGAAAACTGTAGAGGATGACATGAATGTTATGAATTAAGCCCAACCCAGAGGTTCATATGAAAGATAATGTACCTCATGGAAATTCAGTTTTGAGGTGAACATGTGCTTTGAATTTGAACTTAACATGGGATAGAATTTTCACATTTTCCAATGCACCCAGGTCCTCGATGTCTATTTTGTGGTAATCTATTGGCTTTCTGATACTCCAGCATTGTACAGGTTAGAAAGAGGAAGAAGATACCTATTTGCAAGTATAGATTCTAACTAGTCAATGTTATGGAGTGCAATGAATACTTCCACAACAGTATCTTTAAAACTAGGTCCAGCCTATTGAGTAAGGCTGAAAAGGGAATAGCTGGGGAAGAGTTTTTCTGCATCCCAAATTGTAATATTTCAGCATCTGGGAAATTATGAAGAACATTCAGGCAGGTCCCCATGAGATTCAGCATAAAGAATATGGAAGTCCTACATGAAATCAGGAAGAAATACTCAGGAGAGTTAGGAAACCTAGCAATCTGAAGACAGCTGCCTGAAAAATGACAGGGAGAGAAAATGGAGAAACAGGTTGTCTATGAAATCGGAATAACAGTTAAGAAGTTTGATACATAGGAGCAATATGTCCAGCATTAGGACAAGATAGGATGATGGCGAGAAACTGTAGGCTCTGGCTGACCTTTTTATCTTTGAGGTTATTCTTTATATACTTTTTTCAATCACATGATCCTAGGAACTGAATTAACAGCTTTACGTCTTTCATTATTACTGTACTTGTCAAAGAAATTGTACTTATTTACATCTTTTCACCTCTGTAAGTCTTATTAAAGGACTCCTCTGTGACTTGGATCTTGCATATGGGACTTGAAGACTCATGTGTATTTCAGAGATTCAGGGGCAGAGTCATGGAGGGCAGAGCTCTCCACCACGTTGATATATAACCAGAAATCATCCAAAGGAATTGAGTGAAGTGCAACACCTCCAACAATATCCCACAATGGGATTGATTTTGATGATTGTTTCAAGATCTATCTCAACTGCTTCATCTCCCCCTCCTTGAATGTATTTACTGGCACTCTGTCTTCCCTCTCTTCCCTACACCCACTGCAAGCCTGCTACATCAAAGAAGGGTCATTTTGCACACTGATAGTAATTCAGCATCTTGAAAGTACCTGTGCACAAGGTCAACTTTTTCCATTTGATTGAGGGGGTGGGGGGCCAGATAAAGAAAGCAAGGCTAGCAGTGAAGAGAGTACCACAGTTTCTACTAGATTCTGCTGGATTTTTCCAGGCAAAAATTCTGCCTCCAGAATAATACAGCCAATTCTCACTGACCTCAGCAGGAGTCATGGGTATCTGAGGGCAGAGTTGGTCCCTTTGATTTCTTTGTGGATCAGGGAGAGAGAAACAGATTGTTTCAGGATTGCCAGGCACAAACTAATGCAACAAACACACCCAGTATCTCATATACATTTTGTGCATACTCACTTACATATTACTTTGTACTTCATACTTCACTTTTGTTTGCGAAACAAACAAAAAAAAGAGCATGTTTCTCTTCAATTCCATTTCTGTGAAGAGTAAATTAGACTTCAGAGAGCTCATAATTTTAGCTCATAGGAGTCAGATTGATAAAAACTATTCTGGACAGAGCACTGCATCCCACATTTTTGGATGCTCTCCTCCTGGAATGGAATCTGTTAAACAAGTGTCCTGGTCCAAGCAGGCACCTCCTGACAGTGACACACATAGCAGCAAAGGTGCTGAGAGAGCAGGTGGTACAGAGATGGTATGTCAAGGGAAGGAACCTAACAGCAAATCCCATAGAATGAGGTAAAAATGAGACCACACCTCTCTTCTAGAGAAGACAAGAGATACCAGATACATGCCTAAGCGATTTGATGAATGACAACCTGAAACCTCATCTGGATTTGGACACTTAAGTTATCCCTTTGGCTCTCAGTGACTCACTCTTCATTACTTTAAAGATGTCCTGCAGTGACTATCCATTATTTACTTAATACCTCCTTGTTTAAAGCACCTGGCTAACAGGCCTAGAATGAAGTAATTTCCCTGAATAGAGTAACAAAAAGGGAATAAGGGAGAGGCAAAACTCTTCACTGCTGCTGTCAAAGTTGTATCACCATCCAGGAAGGAGAGTGAGACTCAGGATGCTGAAGAGAGTGAACAAAGCTGTGGTGCAACTGTACTGCCCAGGAGCAGGGGCAGCTCCCAGCCAAGGGTAAGGCTTCTGACCCTGGTCAGAAGAATGGTTACTTTCCTGCCCAGAACCCTGTTCCTGGTTTCTCCAGCATAGTTTTCAGATCATTCCTCTGCAAAGTAAGAAATACGAATTTTAGGCCTTAAGCTGCGGATTGAAGAGAAACAAGGTAGCCATGCCTCAGGTTATTATTCTGATGACCAAACTGACAGACAAAAGATGGGAATCATGCCCTCCACCATCAGCTATGTGGATCTGGGCCTGAACTTTTTCCAATCAGCATGCACCCCCTTGATTTTACAAGCCAAGGCCACCTTTTAGGAAGTACCAATGCAGACACAAATTTTCTAAAGAGAGTACTCTTCTCACTGTCTTGGAATTGTCTGCAATGTCTTTGACCAAGTCTTAACTTCAAAACTATATAGAAAAGAAAATGCTTTCACCATTCAATGTCATTTCTTCCCTCTTTTCCTCCTTTTAAAATCTCTTTTCATTTTGTATGTGTGTGTTAGCTACATTTGATAAATCATGAGCTAGGGGTCAGTGAAATATTGCCATGGTTTGACATAGATTTGACAAGTACTGCCTAATCCTGACAAATTTCCCACTGATTACATTTCCAGATAAAGTTTTGCCACTGGATGAAAGAATGGGAACTTTGTAGCATATCTTTGTGGGTAATCAAATTTCTCAGATTAGTACAATGAGAAGAATGAAAAGGATTCCAACTAACACAAGCACAAAATATACTGTTTTCTAAGTGCAAAGGAAACGTGCTGAAAGTTTTTACAAAAGGTAGTGATTCTGTAATTTTTGTATTCAATTTTAAGTGCATTGATTCAAGTGCTTTGATTTGATTAAGCAACATACAGAATAAATTCATATTGTGTTACAGAGAATCTCAAAACAATCTGAAGAATACAGTCAGTCCTGAGAAATTTTCTTCCCAATTAGCTTAAACTAGACAAAAAATTCAGTGTGTGTTTGCCAAGTCCTGCTTCGCTGACTCCAGTATTTTGACTTTCTGGAGTTTCCATTATATCAGGTTTAACTATATAAAATGCAAGCAAAGAAATATAAGGCATATTTAGCTGACAAATCAGGCAACTTGACATATTTTCATATGTCAACCTTGACACATAGCTAGGCAGTGCCTGAGAAAATGACACCTCCAAAGGAACAGGGATGTCTTTTTACAACCAGTACCTCAGCTTACTTAATTGTTGACACTTCACAGAGGCAATTAATCTACAATGAACCTTACAGGATGGAGAATGAAAAAGTACAAAAAATTGGCAACACTCCCCTCTAACTATACCTAGAGAAAGACTTAGTGCTAAAGGGAGCTGTCAGGACTATAGCACGTTGTGTTGTGACACTGCATGGAAGAGAAGAAACCTGAAAAATATATCAGTACTTAATTATCAACAGCTTCAGTTGCATCTTCAGTGAAGATACTTGATATCTGAAGCTGGCAAATACTCGGGGAAAAAAAGAACAAGCACTCAAATGTTGTAAACACTTCTGATTTTCAGAAATGCTGCCCACTCATTATCCCCTTTTCCTTCTGTTGGATTTCTGGCTCTTTACCATCTCCAGAAAACATCCTTTGATTTATTTACTCACGGCTTTTATGTTTCAATGAACCCCCATGTTACCAAGCCTTACAACTCAAATATTTTCTGAAAACGCATTTCAAAGTCATTTCAAACTGCTAAACGAAGCAGAATCTTAAATTTGTCTATACACACAGTAGTAGCATAGTGCCTTTACTCAATAGAAAATATAAACCATGTCTTGCAGCCTAATACATGGAAATACAAATGATTTGAATAATGAACATGAACTACTGAAAACATGATATGCATCTAAACCACAGAAAGCAAATTTATTGCATGCTTTCAATAAGTCTGAGTGTTTGTTTACTTTGGTTTGGGTCTGCTTTTTTCACATTTATTTTCCAAAATTACTTTCAACAAATATTGAAAATCATTCCTTCATTGAAATTTAATATAAAGATCAAATAAAATCTATTTTGTCTAGCAGAGATGAGAGAGAAGAAATACTTCTGATGACATTATCATTTCTGCCTCACTTTAGAAGTCTAGCTAAAATGCTATTTAAATATGACTGAATTCTGCTCTCCCTTTTCATTTTCTTTTTTGAAATGGGTATTTAGGAAATGGAATAAATTTTTCCACATGCCTGTGTGTTACCTGTAAACTTTGCCTTTATGGCTTATGAACTGACTGTTACAACGCATGTTGCCGAGGCAAAAAGACCTAAAAAACCTGTGAAACAACTCATATCTAAATCGTAGTCTTAATCATAATTGAAAGTGTATTCGCAGTGCATGAATTTCAAATCTACCTAAATATTTGTACTCTGTGTATTGCCGCACTCATCCTATCAGCATCAAAACAATGTCATGTGAGGTTATTATTTGCAACTAATAGCTGCATAGCTGTTTTCAGTTATACAGCTTGAATAGTGATTACTCCTAGACAGCAGTTCATCCCTAGTGTTAAAACATCCCCTAACTTTATCAATCCTTCTGAAATATTTTTTGGATTTGGAAAAGAAACACAATTTGCTACATTAGTGACCTCCCAGTTTACTTCTTCAGGTAGAAGACCATTTCATTCCTTTCATTTTTAGCATGATAGTCAAAAAATGATGAATATTCCAAGACAGCAGTCACACATTTTGGGGACTATTGTCAAGCTCAGACTTCACTTATACCAGGGTCTAATTGGCAGAAATTATTTCATTAATAGTGGTTGTGATTAAGATTAATGCTGATATTTTTACTGTTTCCTAGAGATATTTTTTCTAGGTATGTTACATGACTGAAATCAAAAAGAGATTTTCTATTGATATAAATGTCCAGCAGGTCAGGATCTGTATTCTTGAAAATAATAAATCAATTAATAAAATCAAAACTCAGTAAGATTTGCAAAACCAAATTCTTACAGCAATGTAAATTTATCCATGTTCATTTTGAACCTAGATTCTGGGTGGCACTTAGTGTGAAAAAAGACAAGGCTAAAGATAAATCTAGCACATGAATTAAATGTTTCACTTGTTTTTAAGAATGCGTGTTACTTTTTGTAACTGGTGTGTAATTGGTTACATAATAAAGGAGAAGACTAAAATCTATAATCATCACAACATCCTTGCATTAGACAGGAGTAATGCATAGGGAAAAACAGAAAATATTTCAGGCAGCAAGTGTCTCCTGTGTACCCATACGTGAATACGCTCCAGCAGATTACACTTTTGTACAATCATCACTCAGTGTCTCAATCAGGCTACTCACATTTTAATTTCAATTTGATTTAATTGCAAGAATTGTAATTTAAAAAGAAATTATCAGTACAGAATTCAATAATGTTTTATCTTAATTACAACTTATTCTTCATGTCATCTATTCTTCTCTGAGGATGATGAATAATTGATTACATGATTTGCCACAATTATTTGATGAATAATCAATGGTATTCAATCAATTTGTTTAGTGATTGTACTTTGCAATTTACATTTAAGTAAAAGATTAAGATCTTCTGCACAGTTAAGTAACGAACTATGTTTAAATAATGTTAAAACCGTAACACAGTGAAACAAAAGCTAATCAAGTTAGGGTTGTGATTTACACTTGTGCCATTATAGAGAAGGAAAAGGACAAATGGTATGGCACATTATCTTTAACTTGTAAATTTCTAAGTAAATTGAATTCAATAAGAACAAAAGATTCTTAAAATCATCATGGGTATTTATCCAAAATAATATTTATTGCCTTCTATCTTTTTTTTTCTCTGTGTAGTACTTATAAATCTGGTTTGATCTTATGAAACAGCTAATTGCCAAGTGTCTCTGGATGTGGGATCAGACACATGTTCTCAAAGCTGTTTCATCTCTCTGTCTCAGTTTCAGCTGGGATAGAGTTAATTTTCTTCCCAGTAGCTGGTTCAGTGCTGTGGTTTGGATTTAGGATGAGCATTACGTTGGTAACACATTGGTGTTTAAGTTGTTGCTAAGCAGTGTTCAAGGACCCTTCAGCTTCTCATCTTGCCCTGCCAGCAAGTAGGCTGGGGGGCACAAGAATCTGGGAGGAGATGCAGCCAGGACAGCTGACCGCAACTGGCCAAAGGCATATTCCATACCATATGACATCATGCCCAGTATATAAACTAGGGAGAAAGTTGGCCAGGGGCTGCTGCTTGGGAACTAACTGGACATTGGTCAGGGGGTGGTGAGCAATTGCATTGTCCATCTCTTGTTTTTTAAAATCTAATTTGTTATAATAATGACTTTCTCTTCTTTTTCTGTCCTATTAAACTGCCCTCATTTCAACTCACAAATTTTACTTTTTTTTTCCTGATTCTCTTCGACATCCCACTGGGGGAGAGGAGTGAGGGAATGGCTTGTGTGGTGTTTAGCAGCCTGCCAGGTTAAACCACGACACTGTCAAAGTGGGTACAACAGAAGGTTGTTCAATCTTGGTGCCTCCTGTTCAAACAGAAACATCTCCAGGCAATGAAATGTCCATACTTAGAGGAAAATTCTGTGAAAAATCCATGGTAGCCTCATTGGCATAGAGATAGGATTTTAATGTCTGATGGGACTGAGAAACAGATACGCACTGGGTTTCTGAGTATTCATCTGGAACTAGAGAAATGCAAGAAGTTTTGCCATTGTTTCTTGAACACAGTTAGACTCATCTGAGACCGCTCAGAAGTCAGAGTACAATCATCCATGGCTGGAATAGCTACAGAAACATTGGGATGTTTTCCAAGAGCTGCTCCAAACGTCATTGCAGCTAGCAGGGCTGACTCCAGCTCCGGTGGGAGGGAGCACAAGGCACAGCAGCAGATCTCAGAAACAGGACTGGGATTATTTACTCATCTTGTAAACTAAATGTCATTCTTTTCATCTCAGTCAAGTTGTCAATTTTATCCTAGTCAGAGGAGATAACTAGGCTAGAAGAATCAATGGAGAAGTCTGTGATCAAAGGCATGGCATGAAGCCTTTGTATAAGGATGACATTTTAGCCCAGGTAGAGGACTGAGAGAGTCAAACAGCTAGAGAAGATGCCTGAGAAGATGCCATAAAAAACTTCTTTTAGCTGGCCATGCCAGGATTCAGGTGACTTTTAAACAGAGATTATGAAGGATCATATAACTGAAAAAGTTATGGAGCCATAGGATAAGGCCAAAACAAACAAAACAGGGGAAAATCAGCAGGAGAGCTCTTATACAAAAATGAAGGACTATCATAAAAATAAATCAGAAAAGGAGACCCTGTAACCTGAAAGAATGCTGAGCAGCCATCCCCCCTCCCAAACGCAAGCATGCACTCCAGCTTTGTCCTGCTTGCATATCAGGATGCAATTCCTTCCCTCCATACACGCTACACCCAGGCTTACATGGGAAAAGAAATCAAACCTGAATGCTGAGATAGAGTCATAGTAATCTCAGTCTATCTCTGATTTGGGTTACTGATGACCAGGTTTCCAAGTACCCTGCAAAGATCACCTAGCACTCAGAGAAGGTCTGATGTAGATTGTTGAAATTCCTGAGGATACAGAGGAGGGAAGTGGTACACCTGCTAAGGCAGTGTAGGAAAGCAACACTCTTAACCAACGATATTTTGAAAACTTGCTATTAAGACTGAAGTTTTTAAGCCCATCTGATAAAGAACATACTGACGGGCACAAGCCCAAGAAAAGAGTTGGGTTTATAAGAATCAGCATTTGAAAATTTCTGCCTAATTTCTTCCACCAGTTCACATGACTTTATTCCAGTTGAAGTGACCCAGAAACACCCAACACAGAATAAGGTGCTCCTGTTAATATTAATCATTGATGTGTTTCTGTACAGCTTTTTGTCTGAAAAGCTCAAGTGCTGCACAAAGATTAAGTCTTACAACACCCATGCAGTGTAAAGCATTTTTATTCTCTGCATGCAAACAAGGAAACTGAGGCATTCCTACTGCTACTTAGAGGTACAAATAGAAAAAGAATGGCCATTGTACCCATTGTGGGCTCCCTTCGTGAAGAAAGGCTAAGAAATTCAAAGAGAAAGTGTAAACCCAATGTACAGTGTTGTAGAAAGTGAGCAGCAGAAATTAAAGTATTGTTCCTCCCCATAACTCCCCAAATGAAGCTGGCCTATGCTTCATACCACAGCAAAAAGCTAACACAAAACAGTACAATCTGACCTTGCAAAAAAATCTTACCCCTAATCTAACACAAATTTTCTTTTTAACTATACAGTAAAACCACCAGGTGGACACCTGTCCGGTGGCCTGATATCAATAGAAAGAGCCCTATGCTTCACTTAAACTCTCCCTCTCCAGGCGTGGCCTTTTCCTATTCCCCAGTACTTAAAATGCTTTAGTAATTAGACAGCATAGTCTGACCTGTATCTTCTGTGCTGGCTGAACCAAACAACTCTAGATCACAGTATCAGGGTTGGAAGGGACCTCTGGGGGCCATCTGGTCCAGCCATCTCTTCCAAGCTGGGTTAGCCTCAAAGCTACATCAGTGCTAGATTATACTTTTGCTACCTAGCTAAGGAGCTATTTTTGTTCACCTGTACTGTGTGTAAGATTTCAATATGAAGACATGGGATACTTTAAAGATAATAAGAAATATTTAAAGCATTCACTGGAAGAGGTAGGATTGGAAAAGAAGGTCTGATGGGTTGCTCTAGGCATTTCCTTCCAGGGTACCTGTATGAATCTATACAGATGCTTTACTCCCTACTTCAAAATAACTCAAAATCTTTTCATACTTCACATTTTAAAATTTTCAACTCCTGTAACATAGGCCAAAAATCACATTCCTCACATGAAATTCATAACTGTTAGCACTAATTCCTAGAGAAAAATTCTAAATATAGAACATATTTTAGAATACACTTTTGTACAATAGATAACAGTCTCATGGAAGTTGGGGGTTTTTACTACGTTAAGGTAACAAAGATGGGACTCAAGCCCCGTTTAAGCTTGCTTATCAGTAGTTTATATGCTTTTTCTTGCATCATTTTTTGGAAATATTTAATAAAAGTTTAAGATATGCAAATAGATATTGTAACTCCAGAGCTTTTATATGTGCAAGTTCTCTTATACTCTCTTATACTCTCTCTGAACCCACTCCATTGGTAGAGTAGACCCCACCTCAGATTATCCAGACTTCAAGTGAATGAAAAGTGCATGCAACTAAAACTGCAAAGAGTACCTGAGGGCAGAATGCAGCAGAATCACAGGAGAGCCAAGTAGCTCCCACGGAAAGTGCAAAAGAAATTAATGGACAATATTATAGCCCCTTCCCCAGTACCTGCATTTGCAAATTGTATTTTTTTTTTAATCTTATTTCCTATTGTTTGCAGGATTATGGGTGTATTTTCTCCCTGACACAAACAAAGTTCTGTAGGTCCAAAGAGAAAACTGACTGCACTGTTTCACTGGGGCTACAGCTAACCTGGACGTGCTTTATTTCTGTTCATGTTGTGAAAAACAGAGCAGGTTGTAGCACTATTAAAGCAGTTATGCTGGATTTGCATTGCAGACATGGCTGTAGAATGGGTAAATTACATTACTGTAGCAAACTTCCCAGGCTCCCCATAGGGTTAAGTAGAAACTAAGAGTTTATAGCTTAATTAGAGGCATTTGTAAGTGAGGATCAGATAAACAGATACACAACTTAAAAGAGCACATTGGTCATAAATTCTTTCATTCCAGATTCAGATCTGCTAATATATGACTGTAAACACCTTCGACAAGGTTATTTAAAAGCCAAGCAATCTTATTTCCTATACTTTTGGAACCTGAAGTGGGAAAGAGTAAATGACGGAAATTATGCAAGGCTGCCAGCAGAGCCTAAACTTATTTAGATCTTAGTGATAACAGCTACAGAAATGCTTGAATAGGTGGCAGGGAAGAACACAGGACAAGGGACAAACAGCCATATAGCAGTAGATGGCTACAAGCAGCCCTTCTGCCATCCTTGCCATCCTTTTCCTCATATCCCTTTAGAAGGTATTAACTTTTTCCCACTTTTGCTTCATCCTTCATGGGTTTTTTTCTTAAATTACAAGAGAAATACGAACTCATTCTGACAGGAAGAGTGATGGAGGTTGTCTCTTCCGAGGTTTCACCTGTCTGTATGAGTGTCTTTGCTTTCTCTCTGAAATCTTCCATGCAGATGCAATCTGGAAATGTTTATTTTCAGACTTGGTTAAGACTAAAAAAAGAAGTGTTCAGCAATACGAGGGTGATACTACATCCAGGCTGCAAGGAAACGGCAGAGCAAAGCACCCAGGGTTAGGATTGTAGCTGAAACTTTTCAGGTGATTAAGTTTATCACTCTTGCCTGTAACAAAGCTGTAGCCTAGGCTTGTAGTCTAAAGTTGTTTCCTGTGAGTGTTACTTTTTTTTTTTTTTCAGATACAGAAAGATGATTTTGACCAGATTGGATTCCAGATAGCAAATTTATTCTGCTAATACAGGAAAAACCAAGTGTGCTTCAAAACACGACGGGAAAATTGCCATTTCCTGAGCTCAAATAATTCCTTGTTTAAACAATCAAGGGAGGCACTGCTGGACAACAGACCAAATTTCAGGTTTCTATTAAGCTTTCACAGTTCCAAACATATTTGTTTCACCAAGTGGGGAGAGTTTGTAATCACTTAGCAAGCACACTGGTAAAATTATCTCACCTTCTAGTTTGCATACATAGAAAAAAAAATAACATTAAGTTCAACATCTTCATTGTTACTCATTGGTTTTGGGTTTTGTTTTCATAGAGGATTTAAACACTGTGAGACCACTAGACAACCAGGAGCTCAGTTCATGTTGCTTAAAGGATGTGAGATGCAAACAACTGAAACAAGGGCTGCAAACTCCAATAGCATAAACAGATACTAAACATTCCAATAGCAATACAAGGAAAGGGATTTAAATGTAAATATACACCTGGCTACTTCAGTGCCCCTTTAATGCCTACCGCATCCGTTTTGACACCTTATTTACGTCCCCACCAGGGCTGCTTTGCTTTGGGAGGTACCCTCCCCTGGCAGTCCTCTCCAGGGAGCTTTTCTAAGCCTGAAGGCTATCGACTCCACACACACAGGAAGGCGAGGGGCGATGACGGGGTCCAAGGGCAAGGGACGACGCCGAGGGCTGAGGGGTGAAATGGCCCTGGCCCCGTTCTCTTCGTTGCGCCGGGTGCAGTTGGTGGGTACTTGCACCCCACCGACAATACCATGGGCCACCACTAGAGCCGGAGCAGGCTCCACCGCCCACCTTCGCATAGAGAGCGGGAAAAGTTTTCAATTAACTTTCCCTCTCCTGCGCTCTCGGCGACAGCCGGCGGCGAGGAGCCAGCAGCCGGCCCCACAGCTTCGTCTGACCGAGGGAAACGGAGAAGGGAGCCTGCCCATCCTCCGCCTCCTTCCCAGCCGGCCCAAGCTGGGGTGAAAACGGGTTTGTCACGCGTTTTGCCGTGGCCCCGTGAGCTTCAAACGCCAGCACACCACCCGGCTCCGCCGCCGTGCACACGGGCCGAGCCTGTGCTCCAGCCCCCGCCCCTCGCTCCGCCCCTCGCTCCGCCCCTCTGGGCTGCCCGAGCCTCCGGCCGCCCCAGCCCGACGGCGATTGGTGGGCGCGGCGGGCAGCAGCCAATGGACGCGGCGGAGCGCGCATGTCGCCGTCCCGGGCGCGGGGCGGTGGAGCCCCATTAGGGCGGGGAGCGGGCGCAGGGCTCGGACACCGGCAGTGGCAGCGGAGGAGGCTCCGAGCGGGCGGTCCCGTCCGCGGCAATGCGCGTCTCCCGCCGGCGCTGACTCCACGGGGCAGACCCGGGCACCCGCCTCTCCCGCTGTCGATGTGACGGACTCCGCCGTCTCTCGCTCGCCCTCCCGGGAATACGTCGCCGTGCTTCGGAAGCACTGTGGGGAGGGTAAGTGGCGGCTCCCCAGGTTGAGGGGCACTGACGGGCAGGCTGCAGCGGCGCAGCGGGACGCCCGGCGGGTTTGTCGGGGGGCCGCCCGCAGCCGGGACCATGCCACCGGCAACGGCGGCGGAGCCGTTCCCGCGGCATCCCGCTCTGCGGTGGGGGTCCTGTCCCCCGTCCGGGGGTTGCCTCGCCAGGGCGTGCCCTTGAGGAGCCGCCCGAACCCCGAGCCGGCATTTGGCAGCGCCGCGGGAGTAACGCCGTCCTTCGGGGAGTTGTTGAACGGGGGCTGCGGGCTCGGGAGCGCGGGGTGGGGAGCCCCGAGGCGCCTGCCGGGTGTGGGGGTCGGCGCGGCGCCAGCTCGGTGCGCCTGGCGGAGCGGGGACGCCGGTCTGAGTGAGGGTCCAGATGCGGGAGCTCAGCTGTTGCCTGTCAGTGGGGTGACAACTGGCCCCTTCCAGCAGTCTCCGCCTTCTCGGCGGAGTATCAGCGCNGGGCGGAGGGACGACTGCGATCTGCCCTCCCACCAACACCTTTCGGGTTTTCGTTGTGTTGTTACTGGGAGGTGAACTCCGCCACAGCGGCTGAGATGCAGCACGGACCTGGCCGAAGTTTGGGGTTTTTTTCCTTCCTCACTGAAGAGAGCTCTGGAAGGGCGACGGACCCTCCCTGAGCCCCTTCTCCCCGACTATTTCTTCCCCCCGCGGGATTTCAGGCTCCAGAAGCCACCATCTATCATCCGGCCGGGCTGGGCTGAGTCCAGGGTGCCTTCGCTGTAGTCCGAGCCTGGGGAGGCCGGGTCTGGGCTCGGACAGGAATCTGTCATTGTAGCCCAGCGGGGTGGCCAAGGCAGGCAAAATACAGTACCCGCCGGTACCAGCGCTGCTAAATGCCATCAACTGGAGAGCCGGCAAACGCAGCGGGGGATATTTTACAAGCTCTCTGAGAAATGTTTATACAGATGATTTAAAGGTTAACAGTGCGTATTGCCTATGTGCTAAAACCTAAAAGGTGGTAAAAATAAAGGGGCTAGCGTTACTGCTGGCGAAGTTGCCCGTTTTGTTGTTGTTGTTCAGCTGGTAACTGAGGTCTTTAAACTGCATGTTTTGCATGGCAAACTTACAGAGTGACTACTGAGATTTTCTAGCAGGATGTGGTTTTCCCCCTTTGGCTCTAGTTACTATTATTTCTAGAAGGAGTTACTGTTATTTGTCTTACTTCTCTGCGGCACAGGTATATCGCAGCGGCCAGGTTTTCATCCCAAAATGTCAGCGGGTCCTAGCGGGTTTGGAAAGAGAACGAAGGGGAGAGGAAAGGAGGAGAGCAGTTACTCTGACTGCAGTGACAGACTCATTTCTCACCGCAGAGCCCCGGATGAGCAGGGCTGGTGCAGTTCTGCCAACAGCACAGTTAATTGTGTCCTGTAAATCAAGGTCCACGGAGCTGCTCTTTCTGTATAACAAAAGGGTTTGTAATGAGTAAGCCCAGATCAGCCGTATAAAAATTTTAACATCAACTGGGCAAGGTGTGTGTGTGTGGACCTTACAGGGTTAATAGCTAAACTATTAAGATTGGAGTCAGATGTGGGTAAAAGCAACAGGAGAGTCTGGTTTTTCCTAATATCCTGTAGTATGATAACTCTGAAGAAGGTAATTGTTTAAAAAAAAAAATCTGTTTCAATTTAAGATTTATTAAGCAAGAAGAACCTTACATAAACATCAGAATCCTTTTCTTGTTTGGAAAGGCAAGAAATGGCTAGAAATGTCATCTGAACTTAAAAGTGAAAGACTACAAACTATGCATGGATTTTCATGCATATGTGCAAGAATGTTATTAATCTCATTTTCAACTCACTTCTACATCTTAGAGGGACCGGGGGGTGTTTAACTCAGGCTTTTGGCAAAACTGCTTCTGTGTTTCGTCTTTTCCTTAGCAAACGAGTTCTTTCTAACATTGAATAAAACATTTAGAATACAAAAGTAGGAGATAGCAAGTGCCTTCCTAAGGAAGAGAAATGGAGGGGGCAGGAGAGGGGAGCCAGGTTTTACTTACGTATATAATAAGTTGGGAATGTAAATTTGTATATAAGGAGGAGATCTGAAGAATGACTTGGCACGCTAATAACCTGGCTTTTTCAGAACTTCAAGAGTTTGGTCTGTCTCCCCCTATGGTTATAATAAGAGATTAAATGCATTTGGCATATTTAATTAATTAGCATATGAAAATCAGATGGCTTTTACTTTGTCATTGTTTTTCGGTGAAACTTTTGTATGCTAATGAACGTCTACATTTTACAGAGCCATTTAAATGGCTCTGGCTCATATTATGTCTTTGCAGATTGTTTTGACCCTTTCTAGTGCTGCAGCCTTTGTACCCTAGCCTAAAAGCCCTTTCCCTTTGTAATGTGGATTTTGCATAACATATTGTCAACGGCTCCTCTACACAGCTTCTAACAGAGCAGACTGAGAGTTGCACTTAAATTTAAAGCCTCTGTTTGCTTGGATGCTATGTCCTGTGCATTCCAGAGTTAATTGTATGTACAATGGTGGAGGCCATTTAAAACAAACAAGCTGGGGTTTTTTTATGTTTTCTACCACTACTTTATCCTAAAGTGAAGAGGTCCCTCCTGTTTGGATATAGAAACATGCTCTGAAACATTATGCTTTTTTTATGATTACAAAGCATCATTCGTTCTTCTGGGAAAATTGCTGTATGATATAATATTGCATCAAGAAAACCTGATTATGAGATGATTGCATAACGACCAAGTGACTTATATCAATATTCAGTTTACCCCCTTGTATTAAGGCTTAAGCTTCAGTTTGGCCAGCACTGGTTTCTGCTTATGCTGTTTAAACAGAGGTAAACTTGAGGTTAGCTCCAGTCATTAGTACATGCTTGGTGTAAGCCATGCATGCTTAGGTCCTGCTCCTGGAAATGTTTACAGAAATGAGTAGCTTTTACTTGCGCGCTTAAATTGTTTGGATTAGGAGTTGTATAATGGGAAGAACCAGTTTGGAAGGATACAGCACAGCTATCGCTCATCTTTCCCCCTCCCACCTTATAGCTGAAGAATGATGGGAAGAAACATGTTTTGCAAGGAATAGCTCCCTGAAGTCACAGCATTTCTGGCAGAAATTCCCAGATAGACTATCAGATCACGATTTGCCAAAATTACATGTTTTTTACAGGAACAGCTCTTTGGCTGCTAGTTCATTGTCCAAGAATATTTCCAGTTACTGAAGACAATTTCACAAGTAGTCTGCTAGAACTCTTCCTCCTTGTTTTGCTTGTTTATATTGCGCACTTAAATACATTATACTTTTTTTGGCAAAACTAAATGAGCAAATGACTTCTCAGCACAAACTGATAATTCTTTTCAAGCATGTTCTTGTGCAAGGATGGTTTTTTAAAATGTATAGAATGAGTGAAGTACTCAGATGCAAGAGGTATAAGCCAATAGAAACATTTTTATTATTTTTAAAATATCTGTAAATGACAGCTTTTTGCTAGTTTACCTTTTCTTGGAACTCTGCCTGGAAGGCTAGGTCCTTAAAAGTTCTTAAATATAACCATAAGATTGGTGAGTTGCTTTTCAAGATCATTTTGAACCTATCAAGCTCAGAGTGTTTCGCTAGCTAGTGAACCTGGGGTGGACAGTCTCTCAGTCGGGCCTTTCATTTCCAGTGGATTACACATCAACAAAAGCTGGAACTGTGTTATTTCAGTTGTTCTGTACCAAAGTCATGTACTCCTGTCTAAGGTTTGTGTTTGAAACATTGATTTATGACACCTGATAGCTCTTGCTGTTCTGCCTTGTGTGCTTCCCTCCATTTTCCTTCTCTTTTCCTCCCTGCCCTTAGTCTCTTGTTCTCTAGTTCTGCCAAGTTGGCAATAAAGCGATGAGAGTATTATGAAGTGTGCTTGTAGGTTTATATCTGTAACAGTTTTATTCAGTTACCCCTCTTTTATCTAAGCACAGATCCCACAGCTTGTGATTACAGTCTTTGACTTCAGTAACAATTCTGGTTTTTTGAAATGATTCCAGTTACACACAATATTGGCTTCATGGAGCAACTGCATGCCAAAAAAGCACTTCCAACTGCCATCCAAATATTGAAATATGATTGTGTTGCTTTTATTTAAAAAGTTTCCTGTGATATTTTTATAACCACCTTTTTGAGCTTGTTGCCTTCTAATATTGCATCAAGTAGCCTCAATCTTAATATTGCATGATTCCAGAACTAGGCTTCTGAGGGCAATGTGCCAAATCCATGTCTAATGTTTGTGTTAATGTGGTGTATACGCAAACTGACTCCTCAGTAGATTTGATCACTGATTTGTATAATTGCAACCAGCATGATTAAAAATCTGCATATCAATATCATGATGCTTACAGTAAAACTTACAGATCTTTTTAATCAGGGTGATATTAGTCCCTTGAATTTTCTTAAAGGGAGTCTTCGTTGTCCAAATGTCTTCATTTCTGAAGGTGTTTGAGTGTTTTAATAAGAAAATAACATAGATGCACTTATGAATATAGCAACGTAGGCTTCAGATGACACTGTTTGGTAGGACTCTTGCATCCTCTTATGTAGGAAATTTGCATCTTCTCTCACCAGTCTTTTAAGACTGAAATGAAAAATTAACATGTTAAGAATTGTGCATTTGAATCTTCAAACATAGAATCATAGAATGTTTTAGGCTGGAAGGGACCTCTAGAGGTCATCTTGTCCAACCTCTCTACACAAGTAGGGACATTTCTACCTAGGTCAGGCTGCTCAGAGCCCCATCAAGCCTGACCTTGAATGACTCCAGGGATGGGGCCAACATACCTAGACTGATACTGCTATACCGCTTCTCAAAGCACACATCTTCTGTATTCCTATGCTTCTCATTGGAGCAATGTAAGCCACCTTTGACAAAGTGCTCTAATTGTTCAGCTTTACCAGTTTTACCCTCCCCTAATCTCTTCATTAACAAAGTACTCCTGTGACAAAGATAGTGCTAGCTCAGCAAGAGGCTCTGCTGAGGCATCCAGGGGCTCTTGCTCAACCCGTTGAGTGCCTGAGCTAGTTGGACACTGCCCTCACCCATGGCCCATTTCTGTAGCAACACAAATGCACAATAAGCATGGCACAAATTGGAAGCTGCCTTGCACTTTCAAGTGTGGGATCAACTTGTCTAACAGCAGTAAAAGCTGACTTGTCTTCAAGTGTGTTAAAAATTAGTGCATGATTAGTGAAGATGTTTAAAGATCTCTTTTTGTAATCAAGTGTTATAATCACCCAGAAGTTCAAAAGTGTTCATGTAAAGAAATTACATGTGTTTGTGTGCAAGCTTTAGAACTACTATTTTTTTACTTTATTTCATGCTCCTTGCAGGAATCAGTATTTTCATAGAAAAATAAAAGCTTCACATGCTGAGATGACTATTCAAAGTGTGAATATATATGTACTTTTTAAATGAACTTTATGAGGGTGTTGAAGAAATGTTTGAACCTAGTGTATTTGCATCTATATATACAGACTCATAAATGAATTATGCTAGGTCTAGAACCTCATTGGTGAATTGCAGATGTCTTTTTTTAAGAGTATACATATGGCTTTCTGAGGGCTTTGTACTGTTTTCTCATGCTTTGCTCATTGGAAAGATCATATGGGTAACTTCATTGTGAGGTTTTTTCCAGTCTTGTTTGCAATGCATGGTGGCTCTGTGTGATAAATATTGAGTTCCCGTTTGTCCTAGGACTGAAATTAGTTTGTTCTGTACATATGGGATATGGGAATAAGATACACAGAGGATATGTTTATATTTAACAAAATTAATAATATAAAGTGAGTGCAAAGGAACTTATAAGCCTAAACAGCTTGAGAAGCCAATAGCCAACAAATGTCTTAGAGTACTGCCAAACATGTAGAAAGCAGATCAGGCTCTTGAGTACTGAGGTACCAGAAAAGTCCATAACTTCCAGCCTGGTAAGGATGTTGTTACCCAGAATGCAGCTTTGTTCAGCCCTCTCAGCATCTCAGTGTGGGTTTAGATTTCAGCAGGTATCTACTAGGAGGTACCACCACTATTCAGGAAAATGTGAGCTGCCTAAAAAAGCAAGCTGTGGTGTTATGGCAGATCTTCTCCATAGCCAGATCAGAGAGTGTGGGTCCCCTTCTGCGGGGCTTTGGCCTCTCCTTTGGAGGCTCAGAGAAGGGGACCTGTCTCCAGACAGCAGCAGGAAGCCCTATGTGCTGTTGTGCTTAAAGTGTGAGCTGCCAAAATGCTGTGGAAGAGCTTACAGTGATGGATGTTGCTGAGCAGGTTAGTGAGTTGAGTGGTTGACTTAGGTGTTTGAATCCAGTAAACATCAAGTTGTACCCCCTGACCCCTCACACAGTCAATCTGTTTGGACAGTCTTTACAGTAGTTCAGTGATCTGGGCTAATAGTCCATTTCTTTCTCAAGATATGAGTTCCAGTTGCATAAAACTGTTTATTTCATACAAGAATGGCCCTTATGGTTTTAGAATAGCTGTTAATGCATTGAACTTGAGCAATGCAGGTATGTGATTGAACTGAAGTGACCATAGTGACAAGCAGGCATCTGTTTCATTGCTGCAGATTTATTGCTTTTCAGATTTCCTGGCAAAATCTCCTCTGACACTCAGAGCTCTATTGTCTAGGTCTGCATCTGCCACCTTTTGGGCTGTAATTTTGGTAGGTTAGTTTTTAATGTCTCCAAACTGTCTTATATTGTACTGTAGCTGTTTATAAACCTTTTTAACCTATTAGTTGACTTATTAGCCTGAAGCTGATGCTATAGAGAGGTACTGATATGAGGAAGACTGACTGTGGTATAGTAGCACAAAGGTATACTTGGTGGCCTTATTTTAGAAATTGAGGTGATGCCAGGCTCCTGTTCATTTAAGGCTTTTGTTTTTTCACTTTGATATGTAAGTCAGTGTTCAGCATCTAAATAATAACTCTGAAACATTCACAGTTGGATATTCAAGGGCATATATGTTTGTTCTTGGGTCTCTTTCCACCTTCCCATGGCCTCTAGAAGGAAACTGATTTGAAAGAACAGGTCTCATGAAAATCAGCAGGTATATCTTGAATTATGCAACATTTTTTTTCCACAGGTAAAAGTCATCCTCCTTTGTACAATTCTGTGCATTTACTTTCTTCCTGCTTTGTTGTGTACTAAATCAGCCAATATTTCTAGACTTTTCTTTTAAAAGGGAGCTGCTGGCAGGTCTTCCTACTGGAGGGGGAGGTTGAGAGACTTAAAATACAATATGTGAGCAGTGACACCATTTGTGCATATGAGTGAAGGGGGAAAGCATTTCCAAATAGGCAATTACAGTAATATTCTGTCAGTGTTGGACTCTGAATGAGTATGAATTACTTCAATCTTGCATTACTATCGTCTATAAACCTGATAAAACAATGAAATAAGTCTTTATCCCCTCTGTAAAATACTCATGCTATTTCCCTTGCACTGTCACTTCATTGTGTTCACACAGCTTGAGCAGGAACGTAGAGATGGTTTGAAAACATTTGGGGGCATTCTTGCTTTTTAAGTGAGCTTCCCAAAAAGGTAGACAGGAACAGTGATTGTGTTGATGCACATTGTTGCTTACCAGAGTGGTGAAAGAGGGGCTTCCTAACCATGTGCTGCTACCCAAACAAATAGGCCATAAAGCTGTAGCTTCTCTTGTGCCATGGGTCCAAACCATGAAGTAGTTTTGTCACCTATAAATCACCCAGTACTTTGATTTGAGTTCCAATCAAGTGTTGCTCTTTCTAACTACTGTAATATTAGTTGTCAAGAGGATCCTGAAACGTTTTGGAAGACCATCTATTTGAGCTTGTGTGAGTGATAGTTAGGCAGAATTTCTAGTGATGCAAATAGTTCAGACCTCCCCCACACTTCTTGGTTTCTGGGAGTGGAAAGTCTGTGTCCTTTGCAAAGAAAATGGTCTCCTCTTCATTTTATAGAATAACTAGGAAAATATAAATCAATGATGTCTGTCAGGAAGAAAATGCAATATTTATTTCTAAAATTTTATTTTAAAGCCAGTTTAGTAACTGGGCTTCTGACTTCATACTGATCCCAAGTTTTCAAAAAAAGCCCCTGCATAAGCTGCAAGTTCCCCATCACTACCCCTGGCTGGAGCCTCTTTGCCTGCCTTTGCTTGTGTACTCTATCGGTTTCACAGTTCATATACTTGTGGGTTTTTTTAAATCTCTCCCTGCACTCTGGTGGGAAACATGTCTGCTGTTTCCTTTCAAACACACAAGGCTTGATTCTCCTCTCACAATGGCATAAATTGTGAAGAACTCCACTTGAAATCAATGGAAGTAAAGACATGTGAAATGGGGTGAGAGAAGAGCCCAGCCTCTGGTTTCTATTTTTAAGTGAGTCTGGTTAACCTAAAATTGTTCAATGTGCCACTGTGACTTTAGTTTGTAGATATCAGTTGCTATGCTTGTTTCTCTGTCTGTGATGTTTGATTTTCATATATAATACATTACAGCTAGTACCCCTAATCATGATATACATTTTGATTTAATACCTCAGTACTGCTACATCAATTTTGGTAGTTATTAAGCAGTATGCATGGTAAAGTACTTACCTTACTAGGGTCAGATCCTACAGAAAGTCTGGGTGTAGCTGTATTCTTGTGCAAATCCTGATGCAAAGAAGGCTGGATTGGCTCTATCCATACAACTTAAACTTTTTGTGGTTTGCTATTGCTTTAGTAGTTCTAATTTGTGAATCTTGTTCCTCGTTATCCAGGTTCAAGATAACAGTTCTATATAAGAAAAAAAGACTTTATTGGTTCTTGTTGTTTTTCCTGTGCTTATAAAGTGTTCAGCTCCATTCTTATGTTTTGTACATACTCAAGAACTTACTTTAACTTCAAATTTTCTCTGGACAGCTAAGTACTTGGCAATAAACCTAGAATATTCACACACAATTTCTGCTGTGGCCTAAGTTTTGGTGGTTGCTCACATTTGTTTATTTTTTGGCAATGGATTATGGTCCTTAATTACCATCAGTAGTCAAATAAGTGAATGAGATTATACAGCAGTGCTGTAAAAAATGTTCCTGCCAGCTATGATCTGTAGATGTGTGGATATCTTTGAAAACAGTCACCTCATTCATTAACCAGTGCAACAGACTCCAACTTTACCACTATGTAGTTTCTGAAATTAATGCAGTATTCTCTACCAAACTGAAATGTTGCTTTGACTGCCTCTTTTTATAGTTTAAAAATATAACATGAAATAGTTGACTCTTGTAATGCATTCTAACTTGGAGCAGATCTGTTGGCTTATTTGAATTTCTGTTTTCTGAGTAGCAAATCACAGTGTCCACAAGAGTCTCTTTAAACTTGAAGAGTGTGGTTGGCTTAGTATTTCACTTAAATTTTATCTCTAACTTGATTATGATGAGAGTGAAGCCCCTGTGGTGTTTAGCCTCTTGTGCTGTTCAGTCCTTGAGTTCTCCCCTCCAACTGTAACCCCACCTACCTACCCAAAAAGCCAGGAGGTTGTTTAGCTAGTGTGTGGTGGCCTTATGTATCAGTGAAATATCAGGGACAGAAGATGCTGCACAGGATTGTAGTGTTGCAAACCTCCACCTTTAATGTGGCTTCCCAGCCGTAGAGGTGATACAGAAGCAGGGACCCTTGTCCCTGCTAGGTTTTGTATTACTCAGCATGGGAAAAATCGAGCATTTTAGATAGTTGTTTTATCATAGTGAGTTGCTTTGTGGCTTTAACTGTGGGGTTTTTTGAAGTATAGCTGTCCAACAGTGAGGTAGCATGATGATGGAGACTAAACCAAGGTGTGGTGTTCACTACTGCTGTGACCCTTGTACGGTATAGTGCTTGCCTATAGCTCATATGAGGAGTGGTGGGTGCAAAGATGGGTGTATGATAGGGATACATATGTTTGTAAATCAAATACACTCTTCTCAGCTGAAAGCTGGATGCTTCTCAGCTTTGCTCTTTCTGGTAGAGCAGTCCTTGTGGTGGAGTAGGAAACTGATAGCCTTCCAAATGCAGAAATGTGCAGGTAGTCTTCCTGCTGAGAGGCTTTACTCATTTTTAATTTGACGGCTTTAAGACTTGTTCTGTCCTACATTTTTTGGAGCATTTTTAAGACTTTCTGGGAGTTATTATTGTGGAGGATGCAGTGCATATCTGGAAGAGAAACTACTTTTGATAGTGTTTTCCCAAGTATAAAGTCTGGTGTGCAAAAATCACCTTTGGGTACAAAAGAAACAAAAGGGTGCTGTGGCTAAACTATGAGAATAGGAAAATGAGTCTTTAATGCAAATTGGTATATACAGAAAGCTTGAAGACAGAAATATTTGCCAAGCAGTATGAAGCACCGTATTGGTGAATTTGTTCCATTAACAAAGCAGGTTCCATTGAAAGACATATGGGAATACAAGAGCATGCTTCTGGCTTATTAGTTGTAGTGGTTGACAACTAGTCAAAGACAGTATCGTGTAATAAAGTTGGTGACTAAACTCCCTGAAGAGACTTAAGTAACTTTCTGCCTGTTTTGAAACTGAGTTAAATCTCCATTTCCTGAGGTCAAGTCTTATTTGGAGATCTAGAGCTTCAACTTGTTTATAGATAGTTTTAAGAAATTGTCATCAAGGCTTCTGCAAGACACAAATTCTTTTTGGATGTAGCAATAAACCCAAGGTAGATTTTAGGAAGCAGTCTTTCTAGTAAGTTCCAGAAGCATTTGCCTGCAGTCTCGATTTGTATGTAGGTGTCCTAAAAACTGACCACTGAATAGGTCACTAGGTACCTATTCTAGGTGTCTTTAAAAGCTAACTTTTTCTCATACAAATGTTTTCTGATAAGAGGCCTCTGACAGATGCTTGGCACTGGCATCTTCTGTGGCAGTAAGCAAAAATTTATGGGATCAGGAGTGTGAAATGATTAATTTTGAATAATCCTCCTATTTAGCCATAGGTCCATGTCATGGTATATAGTATAAGTGTTAAAAACTATTTAAGAACATTCATGTGTTAAAGACAAATAGGGGGGAAACATTTAAGCAACATTTTAAGTAAAACTAGCAGGCTCTTAAGTTTTTATCTGACTGTGTCCTGTCTAAGGAAGGCAAAAATGATTAGAAATTGGTATATTTTGGGATAGTATGTAGAAAAGATAGATTTATTGACATCCTTCCAAAGATATTATTTAAAGACAACTTTGTAAACATAGATGCCTAACAGCGTTCTGACAGCCTCAGTTTTCTTTCCCATGTAACAGTTACAGCCCTCACCTACAAGTTGGTTTGTTCTGTAATACTTTATGGAATAAAATAAGTATAAGGAGGACACTGCAAAGCAGTTATCTCCAAATTTGACTGAAGTATGCACACAGCTTGGTACAGCTATGAATTTGGCCATGAAGGAAAACAGCTCAGAAGACATGTGTGGCACATGCTGCACCTGTAACACATAAATGCACACCAAGCACACTTCTGTAAGAAAGCCTGAGATCCCCATCTCCAAAACTGAAGTGTTGTTGTAGCTGTTGGACCAGCACTGGAAGGTGTGTGTCACCAGCATGGAGGGCAGAGTGTACCCTCCTGAGAAAGTCTGGCTGTCTGCAAGAGAAAGGCTTGAGAATAGTCACCTTGAAACTGCGTAGATGAAAAGCATGCAGAATTAATGATAGTCCTGGACATTTTCACTTAAATACTGAAAAATGGGATTGAGCAGAGAAAACCAGGCTGGTGTGGTAGTGGCTACCTGGGCTCTTGCTGGTGACTCCAGAGAAGGTCTGAGGTGCAGGGTGCTGGAGCCAGGTCTGGTCAGGCAAACACTGTCCAGGCAGCAGCATGGCTGAAGATGTGCTGGTTGACTGGTGGGGTATGGAAAGCTCATGGCCTGTGGTGTTGGGGCTCTGGCCGCTATTCCGGGGGGGAACCGCACAGTCCTGGTGGAAAACCACCATGTACTCGTCCCTCCTTCCCGGGGAGAGGTGTGAAGGAGTCGCAGCCGAATGAAGGTCGGTGAATGACGGGGAGCTCAGCCAGGAAGAAAGCGGGGAGGGCCCGGTACCTGTGGTACCGCTCCGGTTCGGGCGGGAGAGGCGGTTTGACTCCCCCCACCACCACCCCTACCACCACTCGGGGCACGGACGGCGGGAGCGGTGCGCGGAGGCGTCGGCCGCGCCGCTAGATGGCACCCGTGGGCCGGCGGTGGGACCGGGGCCGCGGCGCTTCCGGGGCCCCGCAAGGCCCGGGCTGGGGCTGCGTAGGCCGCTCTCGCGGCCTTGCCGGAGGAGGTGTTAGAAGCAAGGCGGGGTGCGAGGAAACGGGACCGTTCGTGCTTCTTCCAGTGTCCCTTGTGGCACCCGAAGCAGTTCTGCCTGACTGTGTTTCAAGACTGAAGTTTAAGGCTCACTTAAGACTTCTGGTGACACAGAGCAAAATAAGTGTGCTGTTTCATTTCCCTGAAATAATTATAATTCTACGTGAAATGAGTGAGAGAAATGGATTTGAGGGATAGAAGGCTATCAGTTTTTTTCCATTCCTCTGCCTTCTCTGTCTCCATGTTAATTTATCACTGTCCAAAATTGTTCTGAGACACAAAGGAGAAGGGAACAACCTCGAAGGTCCCAGCCCATATACTCAAAGATATGTTTAGATGGGTATCTTTCAGGGTGGCATCTCCCTTCGTTTTCTCTGCTGGGAGAAGATGGACATGGCTTTGCGGGTAGAGCTGGAGAATGTGAAGGGGTTGCCCTGGCTGACAGGAGGGGTGCAGTCACCCCTGCACCTGGCAGGCAGTGCCACTCTGTGCTTGGAGACTGAGCTGCTCCTCACCAGGCTTCCATTCCCCAGAAGACCCTCTGGCAGGATGAGAAAATGATATGATATGAGAAACAGTGTGCATAGCAGGAGTAAGGAGGTGATTGTGCCCCTGTACTCAGCACTTGTGAGACTACACCTTGAGTACTGTGTCCAGTTTTGGGTGCCACAGTATAAGGAGGACATTGAGGTACTGGAGCGGGTACAGAGAAGAGCAACAAGGCTGGTGAGAGGTCTGGAGAATGTCTTACCAGAAGCGCCTGAGGGAGCTGGGATTGTTTAGCTTGGGGAAAAGTTAATTGCTCTCTACAACTACCTGAAAGGAGGTGGTAGTGACGCTGATGTAGTCTCTTCTCCCAAGTAACAGGACAAGAGGTGATGACCTCAAGTTGCACCAGGGGAGGTTTAAATTGGTTATTAGGAAGAAGTTCTTTACCGAAAGAGTGGTTAGGCTAGGCACTGGAACAGGCAGCCCAGGGAAGTGGTGGAGTCACCATTCCTGGAGGTGTTCAAAAAAAATGAATACATGTGACACTTTGGGACATGTCTAGGGGTCAGGGAGATGTTGGGTTGAAAGTTGGACTTGATAATTCTAGAGGTCTTTTCCAACCTAAATGATTCTATGATGAGGACGTGTGTTGCCAGTTGTTGAACTGGTGACCCCATGAGGATGTAAGTGGTCTAAGTGTGTAAATGGAGGCAGGAGCCTAGTAACAGCTGCTCCACAAATGCAGGAGATGACAGAAGAAAACCAAGTGCTTTGATGTTTTTCTCTAGACCCCTGGTAATCTGCCCAAACTAGTTTAACCAGGCCTGGAGACAGCAGAGGGAGGAAGAAATGGACTCTGCCAAATAGTGAAAGGAGTGCTTCCTTATCACCCTCGTTCCTGGGGAGCTTTTGCACTGAAGTTAGCCTGTCCTGGAGGTATGGGAGTGAGATAGGCCTGCCTGAGACTGCAGGAGAAATGTGTTTTGTTAATAAACATGAGGAGGCCATTTTGGGTCAGTAACTGTTTGCCTTCCTTTTGAAGGAAGGATAGGCAGGTGCTAAATTCAGACTTGGGGAGTAATCCTGCTTGGGATGCAGGCAGCAGCTGCCACAGGTTCTCTTGGCCTTGAAAGGAGAAGGGGCATCTCAGGAGGTCACTGAGACTTCAGGTGGGTTGTGCCTTCCAATGACAGTTCCTGTCTTTCCAGGGATGCAGGGTGACCATCAAGTGAGCCGCATCCCTCTCTTATTTGACAAACAAAAGAAAGGGTGACAGCCTGTGCAGGCTGTGGCCAGATCTGTGGATCAAAGCTGTCAAGCACTGAACCCTGAGCTCTGTGCATGGTGAACTCCTCCACCTGCATTAAACTGCAGAAGAATTATACTCGAGCAAAATATTAAGTATTCAGAAAATTTTCTGCAGAAAATAAATAGGGAGGAATTGCTGGCACTGCAGAACTCAAGCATCTAGCCAACTTGACCAAAATATTGTTTTAAAATAAAACAGTGGTTTTCTCAGAGTTCTAGGTATATTGTTTGAGTTTTTAGCTAAATCCTTGTGAACATTATCCTGTTAACATGAGAAATGTTACTAGCTTTTCAGACTTTCTGATGGGGCTGTGAGACAGTGCTGCTAATAATGAACCACCTGAGTGGCAGGCATTGAAGACATTCTTAAATAGACCAGAAGGCTTTTTATCTTCTACAAATAATTTAGTGCTGCACCAAACAAGACCTGTCTCCTTTTGTACCCTTCTTCCCACAAGAGAAAGAAAACATTCTTTCAGTGGTGTTTTTTTGTTCCTTGAATTCAATCTTGGGAAAGGAAACCCTCAGTGGTAAATAATTAGGTTAGGAACTAGGAGGATGGGCTTAAATGAAAGTGCCTCCTTTGGCGATTCCTCTCCCTTCTTAATTGTACAATGGACTTTCTCAACGCTGCTTCCTGGTATTCATCCAAGTTCTCTAGCCCTGAGTACCTGTAAACAATTAACATTCTCCCACATGGCACACAAACCCTTGGTCAGTGTTTAACAGGGTATTTGTGTGTGGCAGCAGTTTAACCTGCTTGAGGGATCCTTCTGTCCTTCTGCCTTTCTCTTCCATGTCTTTTTCTCCCAGTTGTTTGTTGCTCATGTATCCAGTTAATACACAGATTTTAAATATTTCTATGTGATGCTATTGCCTCCTCTGTCATAAGAAGGTATAATTGCTGAAATGTTAGTTTTTAATTGTATATCTCTAGTAGTCACTATGTAATGTTGTTCACACCTGCTTTTTGGTTTGTTATAGGAATAAGCTGCTGATGGAAACATGCTGTTCCGCTCTGTCATATTGAAAAAAAATTAAGTGATTCCTGGGCCCCCCTGTAAGGTTGCTGTTGTCATCCTGTTCTGTTTGAACAGAGTACATTGCCAGTTGCCTCTTGACTGGACAAAAGCACAATATAAGGACGCAGAAGCAAGAGCTACTATGAAATGTAGATTACCTAGTATGTAGCTTGGCCATTGGGTGACAGGGAGTTAGACCTGTGGTACTCAGCATCTTATAAGGTGTTAAAATTAATTGAAACTCAACATGTAATGAGAGACTCAAAAGTATGTTTCCAAATCACAGGACTTACTGGTGTGGAGTATGTACAAATGAGCAGTCTAGGAGGGACATATTAGCCAGCAGTGAGTAAATAAAATGAAACCACCACCATCCCCAACTGAAAAGTAGAAAGAGTCAACTCCTGTGTGCTTCTAGAAAATGGGAGGTCTCTTAAGTGACAACTTTGAGTGAAGCATTGCTCAGCCCTGCTGCTAGCTTTATAGTGCAGTCATGAGGCATCAAAACTACCACAGGGAAGTGCTCAGTGTTGCAGTACTGCTTTCAGAAAGGAAACCAAGCCCCATTTTTTAATATTGTTCCATTAATATTCAGTTTCCATCAGATGATGCACAGATTCAAATACACCTGACCTAAAAGTTTAAAAAAACCCTTTAAATGTGAGGAAGTAATGAAGACAACATAGTTGCATTTGAGATGCCAGTCCTTTGAACATCAGCAGCAGTTGGAGCACTTGAGGATTCAGTATTTAACAAGAAAAGTGTATAATGTCTGTGATCATCTTGATCTTGAGCAGGTTGCTCAAGAAACTGACTTTGAGGATTAAAGTTGCCCATATTTTACACCAGAAGAATGTGAATAACAAATAGCTAGAAATAATTTTACCCAGTAATGACTGAGACTGACAGACCTTCAGAACAAGGGAGGAGTGGAACTGGCCCTTAGTTTTTAAGTATTTTGAGTTTTTAATTCTTACAATGGCTAAAGCTTTTTAACAAATACACTTCATATTTAAAAGTACAGATACTTTTATTTGGAAGTTAGAATACATAAGTCTTACTGCAAGTACTAACTGAATGTTTTGTCTTGCTGACCATTTCTTATTAATTACAAAGCTAGAGGTAGATTGGATTGATAAGGCATAACCCTGAACCTGCTTCCTGCACATGATCTTTAGTGTGTTTAAAATTCTTTTCTTATCACATTCTAATCATGTCTGGCAGCATGACACATGCCTTCAGGGGTTGGCAAACTGTGGTCGTGTGGGATTTTTGGTTTTGTACTCTGACATGGAATAATACAGGAATACAGAAAGTTGACAATAGAGGCAACAGTCTGCACTTGATATGTATATGGTTCAATGGTTGTGCTGTGGCCAGAGCAAGCTAAGATTTGACAGGATTGTTACCTCAAGGAAAGCCTAGTCATGTAAACAAAATTATTTGCATCTCCGGGTTGCTCCAATCTTTAAAAATCTCTTTAAAAGGTAGACATCTCTTTACTGAAGCTTGTACTAAATGTCAAAGATGTTTCTTGAAATAAGACAAATTAATTGAAAATTAAGGACAGGGTGGTTTTATTTCCTCTGGAAGCTCAAGCGAGTTCACTGGAGGGCTGACATTACTTGAATGACTATCGCTCTTTGCTTCATAAAAGCATTTTAAAATTAAAGTCTAAAGTATCTCCTGTTCCTTTCTGTAGGATGTGTAGCTCTAGTACCATTGGCTGTGGTTTTGGTTTGTATTTGTTTTGGGTTTTTTTAATAGGCTTGAAATCATTTGATGGACCTAGTTTGTGAATTTCTTCTGTAAAACTACCACATGATGCATCAGGGCAGCATCTGGACAAAATGCTTCACAGAAGTATGTAGTACTGCTGGGAAACTAGCTCATAAAACAAAATGAAGATCTAGAACACTGAAAAAGGCCATCTTCTGTAGCATGTCCAGCTCTGAGATCCTTAAGTCTTCCAAGATGATGTTTCATGAAGGCAACTCTTGGGCAAATTCACCTTCTATAAAAATAATCAGACTTAAAAACTTTGGACTACTACAGGCAATGTCTTTGGAAGCTTCTCTCTTAAGACCAAATCCATCTTTAAACAAACATCTGTACCTTAACAAAGGCAAAAAATGTCATTTCAAAGAATCAATTGTTTTTCTTGAAGTGTTCATACTCAATTTATATATTATGATTAAGCTGCCTGTGTTCATCTGACTTGCCTTTGGCTTGTTCCATAAAATGTTACTGCATTATTGCTATTGAATACCTTAAATTATTGGGATAGTGACATCTGGCAAGTATTACTTACTTTGGCAGATTGACACAGATTGTGTTTATTCCACCAAAAGCACATTTTTTTATCTGTACTTTAAAAAGCATCCATTAAAGAATTGAAAACTTTCAAGTGTGAATGTTCTTTCCTCCTCCAGTCCTTTTTTTCTTATGAATAGAGTCTGTGAGAACATGTATAAAATTGAACCTACTACATAACTAGTCTCATTTCCATCTAAAGTATTGCATATGCTCTTTCCTGCCCCTGTTTAACTTGGTCCAGACTTGGTTCTACTTTTCTCCCACTCAAGGAGTTTTGAGTTCATGATTATTACAGTGGTAATTACAGAAGGAAAATGGTAACTCTTGGGAACACAGCAAAGATGCAAGAGGTGAAGATCAACTAATTGAGAATCTGAAGAGGCAGAAGAGAAAGCAATTATCTTATCTACTTTTTCAAACAGTTCCTCCTTTCATTTGAATAGAAGCAAGCTTATAGTGACCCAATACAGCTGGTGAATGAAATTGCAGTATAGCTCTGACCTGCATGGGAGTTGTGCACTTCAAAGGATAACTTCACTAGGGTGTTGTACTGATCAGGAAACACAAAGTTATGAGCACTGCTTTGAAAACCAAATACAATAGACATCATGCTCAAAATACTACAAATTCACTTTAATGGAGGACAACAGTTCTGTAAAGCAAACCGAAGCAGCCACCATGCTGCATGGGGGAGCTTGATTGGTTGTAAAATATCAGTCTTCACACCCATGAATTGTGAGAAAACTGAGTTTTGGACCCCTAGGCTTGTTTTATCATTTACACTTCTTTATCAGGTCAAACACAATACAAACCCTGTGTGAGAGCTGGCATAGTTATTCACCGTTCCCCACAGGAGAAAGTACAAGTTTTCTTGTAGAATTATTCTGGTTGGAAACAACCTCAAGAGGTCATTTGATCTAACCTTCTCTCAAAACAGGGGTCAACTGAATTCAGACCACCCTGCATCAATGCAGTATTTCAATTTCTGCAGCATGCAGCAAGTCTCTTAGTAAATAAGCCAGTGTTTCTACAAGTTTTGTCTTCATAAATTAGAATGCCTTTAGTAAATCACATGTTCCCACTGGAAAAATGTGGATAATGGAAAACTCCAACTTTCCATCCCTTGTGTGTACAGTTGTTCTTTGAGGGTGCAGTACTGCATCATGATCAGATACAAAGAGTATGTTGCCCTGTTTGTATTGCTTTCCTCATTCATGGATGCCTGGTTGCTGAAGTGGCTGGCTGCATGGTTGTCTAAGTTGCACTTGAGTAACAGTATCTTCCAGTGCTGTCAGAAGATGATTAAGATTTGGTTAGGGTCTAAGTTGGTTTTCTTTTGAAAATAGCTTCTAAACTATTAATTTAGAAGCTGTATTCATGGAAATATAGGCTTCATGTTGCTGTTTAGAGATGTGCAGTAAGTGATGGACAATTGAGCTCTGTCATGCTAAGGCAACTTGGCCATTATATGGGACAGCAGACTCTACTCTCATTCATGGAGTGGTCAGGGGATTGTTCTCAAAATCACAAAAGTCTTCAGAAACAACTGCTTATGGGTGCCAGTCCAGAGTACTTCCATAGCAATAAAGATTGCCATCTCCTAAATCTGCTTGGTATGAAATAAGGATGAGAAACTTTTTTCGCAATGAGTAGAAATCTTGCAACTTAACTCAAACCTCTTGCGTTTATTTTGGTTTTCTATTCAGCACATCTGCATCGTGCTCCCTTGCAAGCAGGTGAATTTGCTTTTTTTTTTTTTTTTTAACCCTTTCAGACAAAATTGAGCATGGTTTCCTTCAAAGTAATTTGACAGTAAAAGGGAAGTTTAGTAAGTCATAGCTACACTTTAAAGAACAAGAACAACTCTGAAAATTCGGATGCCCAAAGATATCTACAGCAATTTAGTGGAAATTTGCATTTGTGTGGGTGAATAGAGATCATCCTTTGATTCCTATGTCTCTTCTGGGCATCTGGGTGGTTAGAGAACTGTTCAAGGTATCTGAGCATCACAGGCCTATTGCCAGTGAATGCTGGTGGGTAAGTTTGCTGTGTAGAGAAAACATGTCCTTCGAAGGAATTCCACTGTCCTGCACTGACACTCAAATCCAGCCTCTGAAGGAAATGTGGGGGTTTTTTGTGTTACAATCTGGCATGTGAGTCTATTACTGTTCAGCCAGTTTATGGTGTTCCAGATAAGTAAGCAAAACTTTTTTATTCTTTCTTAAGTTGTTAATCACTGCTTACTTTTGTTTGTATAGAGCAAGTATTCAGATACTTGAGACATAGAAGTTCATACATTATACTTTAAAACTCTGGTACTCTTTACTGTAGGAATTTGCTGTTTGTATTAGTAAATTTCTTTGCCTCTTCCTCCTTCCCTACCCCAATGTGCAAATGCAAAGGAAGAGAAAGATTCAGAGTGTTGCTGTGAATGTGAAAGTGGAATCACCAGACATAGATACAATGATAATGGTTTGAGAACAGCAAAGGGAAAAGAGCTCAGAGGGCCCCGTTCCATTGGCTTAGAGCACTATTTAGATAAGTGCAGCTGTGGTCTGTCTTCCCCCTTACTGTGGCATTATTACTTATCTGACCTCATGCTGAACTGGTTTAAAGAATCAAATTGACAGGAAATTTCACTTTTTAAATTTTTTCTTATTTTGGCAGAGTTAGCTTTCTGCTTGTTTAAATTTCTGCACGGTTCCACCATGAGATCAGCTGAGTGCCAGTGCTGGCACAAGGAAGCTGCATGTGGTCAGCACAGATGAAGAAGGCAGTCCCTACAGGATCCCAAACATAAATGGGTTCAAGTTGTCTTAAAAGTCCCTGATTATCCATTTCTTGTGCATCTTGCTTTATCATGTTCTGCAGGTACACCCTGCTTTTCTCATTCTGCTCTTTTTACTTAGTTCACTTCATGACTTTCCTAATAGTGAAATGGTCCTTGGAGATGTTGGCACGTGCTGGAATAGTTGGGGACACTACTACTTGTAGTTACAGCTCTTGGTGGTGCAAAGTTTTGCTAGGGGTTGGAACCTTTTGCCTACCTTGTCTGCATCAGCATAGCTGTCACCCCCAGCCTGTGCCAAAACTTACTGTCCCTCCCCAGTAGAGGACGTGGAGCGTAGAGTGCTTGGATGGGTCTCAGCCACTTCAGGTTTCGGTCTAAACCACAATGGTAGGTAAAGAGTATGCACCCTGGGAAAAAAAGTCGTCTCCTCTGATCTTTTAGGTCGAGGATAAGGGAAGTAATTACTAAAGCTGAAGTCTCCTACATGACAGACTTTCTTTTTAATGTTTTTCCTGTAGATAAAATCTGAGAACTTTTGTCCCTAGTGCCTTTCTTTAACATGTGATAGACAGTAAGATGGAATCAGTTCCAATTAAAAACAAAAAAAACCAACAAAATATTTTGTACATAGTTAGTGGTGTGTTTGGTTCGTAGTTTGCCATCCAGTCTTTCTGGGGTACTCTAACTTACTTTCATTTGTGTCTTTTGTTGGTTTGGTTTTTTGGAAGTGCTGGGTAAAGACTCCAGCAATTGAGTTTACATTTTCCAAAGGAAGAAAGCTTGACTTTGTGTGTCTCACTTGTGTCATATAGATATTGATGCACGTAAGGACAGAGGCAAGAGATTTAAGAATGCTTTACAATAATCATCAACCTCTAAAAATTGCTGGAACTTTCTAGACCTTGAATGCTAAAATTAGTCTCTCTCCAGTGTGATCGTGCTGTATGCTTTTGTGAACATCTTCTGTGTGTTCTGTCCTTAGTTTGATCACTTGAACTGTATTGTACCCACAAAGGGAAGCTCAGGTCTGGGGTTTATAAACAGCTTTTTGTATACATCAGGTCTACAAAAGTAGAAAAACAAGAAGGCTTAAAAAAAGTTTGCTGCATTTGTACTGTGGGTCCACTACTGTGTTCTGGATGAAGATTTCAGAGGTCCCACATCTGAGGACATGTGGAGAAGTGTGGTGCCAAATTCTGTGTTGGTTCCTCATTCAGCTTTACTGAGTACTGGGTTTTGATGTTGACAGAGATGAGTTCCTGGAGGAAGGGCAGTGTTATAAAGTTGACTGTTATTGAAAGGGTGGGTCCTTTGACATGAATTGATATTTTTATATCAATTCAGATATTTGCAGAAAACATTTTGTTAGTAGTTTGGCTTTGTCATCTAATAGTTATAAAAAACATCATACAGTAGGTTCAATGTGTCTTTTAAATACTGTGAACACAACTACATTTTTAAACTATCAGTATATTCCTTCAGAGAGCAAACTTCTTGATTGCAGTGCATTATTGTGAGTCCCAAAAATGCGATAACAAACTTAATAAATTTAACTAAATGGAGATTAAACTTAATCTGGGCAAGTTGTGGCTATGAAGTACTTGCCAAAAATTATTTCATTATATCATGCTCCTAGGGAAGGGAGATCCCAATTGCAGCTGTGTAGTAAGTAGGCCACACCATGCTTTAGCAAGAAGCCAAGAATATAATAGGTGTAGAAAGCAGTTCATTTGAGGTGATACCTATGGTTAGGTGATGATAAGCTGATGTAGAAGCTCCATATTGCCAGTGATCTATGCTGTTTTTCCTGTGTTTAAATTTTCCTCTGTACTATTGTGAATACAAGTCTTAAGAAGAAGAAAAAAAGAAGGCACCAGATTTAGTCATGCAATTAAAAATGCGACACAGGCCATGTGTCTTCACGTAGCCAGTTGAACTGTTTCATGATTGCTTCTAATGTCACACTGTGTGCAGAAAGTCTGGATGTTTAAAAATAGTGACTACACAAATACAGAGCAGGCAAGGGCTGGAAGATAAAGTTGTCAGATTCTCCAGCCACAGCAAGAAGGAAACTCAAACTCTAGTTGCTGAGATTTCTACAGCACTCGTCTGGTAATGCATTATCTTGCTGTATGCTTAAGTTTGAGCAGCTATTGTGCTGAAGTGTGGGTCCCCGCTGTCGAAGTCTTTCCCACTTTCTGCATGTAGGAATGGCTGGAGCTCTGAGAGAACAGATTGTCTGGCTCGTTTTTTTTCTTTTTTTTTAGCCAACCTTGTTTCCAATCTGGTCTGAATGCAATCAGTTATCTGTAGATAGCAAGGAGTGACTGGCTATGAATAATGTCTGTGTTTCTTAAAAGTGACATCTGTGACTTGCCAGACTGCCTACGTGAAATGCTTCCAATGATCTAGCTGTTGCTTGTGCACCCGTGTGGGAGGGGACTGCAGCCTTAGTGGAGGACCAAAGTACTCTGCTTCACTTTGTTCACCTTGGTCACGCACTCCTGCAGCCCAAGATCCCCAAATCCTGGTATACATGATCCACTTTGAAATGACCCACAGGCTGGCGCAGGGCCACAAGCCCCTCCTGCTAATGGCCTGTGCCTGCTTCTGCCATCATACAAATGATGGTACACAGGAAAACCAAGACTTTGGAAACCTTGTGTTTTGACACTTCTTCAGAACATTACCTTTGCTGAAAGAACTTACGTATCGAGGTTGACTCATGAGGATTTCAGGGAAAGTTCAGCTTTTACTTCAATGGTCAAAGCCATAAATCTTTTGAAAATTATGATATGGACAGTAGATCACCCCGGTGGTGGCTGAAGAGTATATTTTAATAGACTTTTGAGCCTTATCTGCTTTTAAGAAGGGAACAGAAGGATAGTTGCTCAGCTTTAGTTAAAACTAGGATCTAAAAACCTCTAGTCCCTCTCAGGTAAGGGCTTACATAGTGCAGTATAAAATAAAGTCTGATTCAAAGGGCTGCAGTTGTTTACTGCTTACACTCACAATCTGAAGGAGATACTGATGACAGATTCCTCTCACCATCATGACAGGTTCTTTATTCCACTATATTTCACGATGCTGCTAGGCTTCAGCCCACTGATTGTGGTGTCTTTCCCTAATGTCCCTGTGGTGTTTGTGCTGTTTGTTTACAAGTGGGTCAATGTTTGCAACCATTCAGAAGAGATGAAAATACCTTTTTTTTTAGGAAGGAGGAAAACTAACAAAGACCCTTAACTGAATAGAATCCACTTATTTGTCTGCAACCTCTTCCATCTGTTAGGTGTCCTAAGTGTTGGTTTAACAAGAAATCTAGATATATGTTCAAGTATTGAAGAAGGCTTGTTTGTCATGGTCACCTTTTTCATCTGAGTTGGTAGAAACAGCAAAATTATTCTTGCTTATGGGTTCTAGATATGTTGCACAGAGAAGTGGTTTTAGAAAGAGTTCTAATAGTGACTTCTGTCTAATTACAGCTTTGAAACCTACTGGAGCAAAAGACTGAATGCTATCTAAGGATACTGTTATTTCTATGCTTTTTTAAAAAAAATAAATCCACAACATGAGATATTTAGAAACTTAAATAGAGTTAAACTCACCATGTTAACTTAATCATATAGCCTGAACACAGTGGCCAAAACACAGCTATTACTTCGTTTTACCAGCTGACCATGAAAAGTAAAGGTAATTGAGTTTGATTATCCCTGTGTTATGGCTAAGGAAATCAGACAGGGTTGTGGGGTGGTATGTCCCATAGTACTGACTATAGCTTCATGTGCAATTTGTCTCCTGGACTCTGGATGTTCTTCTAGGGCTTCTGTTAAGAACAAATGGATAAAGCTTAACTGCTGTGTCAGTGTTTCTCGAGCCAGCAGGAGTAGTTTAGGACTTTGGGGTCTTACTCCAGAGTTGCTGTTAACTTCATGTCTACACTCTCCAGAAACCTAGTAACAAGCAGGATGGGTTGTTCTCCATCATCCATATAGTTACTAATTGATTGTTCTGAGGAACTGTAGTATGCAGATACAAAAAACTATCTTTTGAAACCAACCCTTGAACCTGCACAAAGGGTTTCTCTTGCAATGGATGAATAGCTTGTTCACAGATACTTATGGAAGTTCTGTTTACTCTGTAGCCAGAAGATGGCTCTGTCTTGCCATTCCTAAAGAACTTAAACATTTCTGAAGCTAGAGAGAACTGGTATTCCTTAGGCAAAGGGTGTTTAAAACTGGTATTTTTTATGCACGTTTCATGAATTTCAGGATACCTGTGGGGAAAAGCTTGAATGCGAAGGAATTCTGAACAGAATTACAGTAAGAAAAATGGATGCCTACAGACACGTTTGCATGTAATTGGAGATCTGTTTGTAGAAGGCCAAGATAAAGGCCTTACAGTAACCAGAACTCTGCTACAGAAGCCAGGTGAGAACTCACAGGGTTGTCTTTCTGCTGGGAGCACAGCCTTTGGGCTGAAGCATAAGCAACTGCAAAGCATGGGGTTTTTATTTCTCTACAAATGTTACTACACCTGGAAGCTACTTCTACTGATCTTAAAATAATAATGGTACGTGCTGAGTGGCCTCAGGCTATTAAGCCACTGAGGTTTCAGTCAGTGTCACTTTCAGGAAGGGAGAAAGGAGGGCTGCTGATCCCCTCTTTGGTACTTAGTGGCCCAGTACAAGATTGGGGGATCCAAGAGACAGGAGTAGACACAGACTATTTTACTAGATTTAAGTGGTAAGGCAAATTCTTTGAAGATGAATCTTCCCTATAGCAGTTGTTGACCATTTTCTCTTTAATATGCTGCAAAAAGTGAGGAGAGCACATCAAGAGTCTTATGAGTTGCACAGAGTTAACTATGGCATGAAGGAAGTGTCAGGTTTACATAGATTTCTATAGTTAAAGGACTCAGCTGAAAGAACAGACACAACCTGACCATGAATTGTAATTCTGAAATATTAATACAGATGCTGATGATCACAATTCTCAATGCCACCATACTCTTCTGTCATCTAAATATGTACAAGTGAATCCTTGCTGATTAGATCAGGTGAAGTAACTACTTGGGTATCTTGTCTACAATCATAGCTTCTTAGGTCAAAAAAAACCATAGTGTTTTTCTGATGGGCAGTAGATTATTAACTCTTACTTTTTTCTCAAATTAAAACTAGGTAATTGGCAAGTATACAAATTCTTACTGTTCTTGTATTGTTTTCTCTGTTGCATTGCAGATGACTTGCTTAATTTAGAGCCACTTTGATGGATCTGTAGAGTATTCACCAAATATAGGTCTCTAAAAGGAAGATTTCTGTTCGGTTGTACTCTTTACTCGTGACAAATGTTGCTAGGACTTTGCATAAGTAAACATTACTGAAAAAGGAGGAAACTGCAATTTCCAATCTCCCAGGCTTCAAGTGAAGCCTTGTCAGGATTCTGAAGTTCCAGGCACAAAAAAGCCACATGATGTATTTGAAAGTATTGTTGTAAGATTGTCTTAAAATGGCCAATTGTATTTTTATTAGTTCTTAATGTTTAGTGACATTTTTATCAGTGTTTAATGCTGAGATATCAGCCTTCATTTGTAAGCAAAAAACCTATACATTTAAACTCAGGCAAATTTCTACTGAAAAGAGAAAAGGAATATACAAGCATTATAAAGTTGCAATAAACATGGCAACGTGATGGGTAACATCTGTTCTCTGGAGATAGTACTCAACTTGGGACATGGAAGTTGCTTGGTTTTCTGTTTTTCTTTGTTAGTTGCTTCCTTTATAGATGAGATGATTTGCATTCTTCTTGATATTAAGATGCCTATGTGATCTTGAGATAAGAATCTCAAATTATTCAACACTTCTGAGAAAGCCTGGCTAGTAAATATAACTAAGTTTGGCATTATTATTGCCTCAGCTTCTGAAAAGCTGGACTATTCTGTGAGGTTTCAGTATTCTGTGAGCTTTCAGTTGGAAGACATGTGAATTTATTTGTTGTTTTGGTTTTAGTTTGGGTATGGGTTTTTTTTTTCCCATGGGGTTTCATGGAACTGAGTGGCTTTTGGGCACAGAAGGCTGACTTGCTTGGATTAATTTTTTTTCCTTTCCCCCTGAGACTTGAGACTTAAATATTTATATAATAACACTGAAGTATTTCTGACCTCTTATAAAATATGTATGGCCAAACAGGCTTCTGTAAGTGTTTTGCAATGTGACAAAGTATGAAGATCTCATCAGTAGAGGGAGCTGTGTGGAAGACCAGTGTTTTCTTCTTCTCTGTGGCCCAACTGTACAAACTGTTATCTATTAAGAAAAATAATTGTACTTGATTTTTTCCCCACCCTCTTTAATCCTTGTACTTTTTATAGCTCTGAAGTAGGATGGTTGAGCAGCTACCTCATGAGCAGCTGACACATCCTTATTACCTCTCATCTTAGAGGAGGGTGGGACAGAAACATCTACAGTCGCATAAAGATAAGTTAGTTTGAACTCTTGGCACATCTAAGCACAAGAGGATCTAGAAAGCAGACTTAAGCTTATTGTGAATCTTTGATTTACTACTCCTGAGTCTTCTAAACTTATGAGAATGAGTAAGTGTGGCTTTTAGTGCAGCACTGTGGTAGAGAAGGTTTGCATTAGTAAGATCTTCACTTCAGATGCACAACAGCTGGTTGTTGAACATGTAATTTTGCCGAAGTTAAAATAAGAGATTTAAGAAAGAAGCTTTTTCTTGTAACTTGTGCTTGCATATAATTAGTAGGTTTAAACTTTTCCATCTGCACGATCGCTCTTTTGCATTACATAAGTCTTCAAGAACAGGTTTAATTACCTAATTAAGGCTATGGTTATTATTTCCTGTGGAACATTTTAATTACAAATAAAATCTGAGGTGAAGTATCTAATGTTGAAGGAGGTTTGTTCTGAGATTTTACAGCCGTTTATACTGGTGTAACTTAGTAAATGTTTCCATATGAAACCCTGAGGAGCAGGAACTCTTATTTACATATATTCACCCACAGGAGCAATTCTTCTAAAGGTAGCCTGCAGAAGACATTTTTGAAGTTGCTCTCAAGCCACCTTTGCTTCATACCTCAAAGTAGGAGGCCTAAAAATGGTTGCAGTTAAGTGGTATATATTCTTTAAATAATTGTTGCTTACCTTGGGTACAAAGGGTGTTGGATTAGTTACCTAAATCTTGATGGACCGGTGGTCAGGTTCTCCATGACATGTGTTGTTGAAGGTTTACCAAGGTACAGGACAAGAAATGGAGTTTCTTCAAAATTTACATCACTGAAGTATTAAAAAGTATTAATGAGTTCTTTAACTAGAAATAAATTGCCCTTTTAATACATTCAGCTCTTCTTCATGATGAGAAGGCATTAGAGTAAATATCTATACTTTCTCCAAGTTCTGGATTCTCAGAAAAGAGGTTGATCTTTCAAATGAGATGCTGAAACCTGGGAGCAGTTTGGCTGAACTGCTTTTCTGGTTCTTCTGAATTTATACTTTCCAAGAATGCAGTGGCATTTTATGTGGGGAAGATGCTCTCTTCTTCATCCCTCAGCCGTCAAGAAAATCTAAGTCAAAACCTATTTTTTCCAGCTGCTTTGTCATCAACAAAAGATAGTTTTTATGACAACGGCACAAAACCTAATGGTTGTACAATGACCTGAGCTTTCCGTTAGACACGACATGAAGCTATAGTGTGAAAATCATTTGAAAACAAGAAAAGCTTACTCAGAAAAGGATACTATAAATGTTGAGTCCACAGACTGCTTTTGTGAAGTGGAGGGAGACGTGTTCTCCTTTTTGCAGTAAAGAAGGTGAAACAGATGGACTGAGCGGTTTGGCAGAAGCAGACAGTTTTATTGTTGGAAAGGATTAGAGTTTAGGAATTTCAGTTTAGTGGCTTGCATACACCCTTCTGACTATTTACTTATTAATTTTTTTAATAAGGATGTGGTTTGAGATGCAGGATTTCTTGAGGGGGTTTTTGAAGAGGTAGTCTTGCTTGACAATTTAATTCATATGTGCTTAGTGCTATTCACTGAAAATGCAGCACAGACAAAGCTCCAAAGATGAGCTCCAGAAATATGTCTTGCTGTGGAGAGGAATATACACAATTTGTTTGCTCTGGTGAAGCGAAATGTGGTCACAAATACGTGCTTGCATTCAGGCTTTTCTGTGAGTTGTGGAAGAAACAAAACAGATCTTCGTGGCACTCACCAGAACGAGTGTGAGACTGCACGCTCAGTAAGCCTGTTTCAGGACTGGAAATGAGAGAAGTTAACCTTTTTCTTCTTTATTGGTGAGGCTTTATGAAATGTAAGTTCTGTGAACGGTTCTTGCTCCAAGTGGAAGAGGATTTGCTTTTCCTTCAATAGTTCACAGCTGGCTCAGAGCTCGGAGTACAACAAATCAAGCAGCTGGAAGACGTGTCACATGGCTGGTAGGTTAGTGCTTTAAGAAAAGCAGCCATTGCTTTACACAAACTGTAGCTATTTAGGCTCTAAATATAGAACAAAATGAAGGAAAAACCCCAACAATTTAAGGCTTGTTAAGCTTGCTGGGGATTTCAAGTTAATTTATTTCAGGTCAAACACATCTTGTACCCGCACAAATAATTAAAGTTATCTGAAGCCTGTTTGCATGAATTACTCTGAAAACAAATTTAGTGAATACAAAATGAATTATTTCACCATGAAATACATGGAGGTACTTCTTAGAATAAACTACTTTGCATCTTTTAGCTGTAAGCTTGCTCTTTTAAATTGTGTTATTACTTACTTGTCTCAGCCTGTCTACTGTTGTGTCCTTAAGTGCTCTGGAATCATCTTGCCTTCATATAGTCTTGCCTATGTGTGTGTGTATGCATTCATATACACATGTAGTATGTATCTTGTACATGTGTGTAGTGAGAGTATGCAGCCAAGCATCTTTGTTGTAGCTCACAGTCTGTGTGCTTTGCTTCCCTGTTGTCTTGGCTCAGGATCCTTCCCTCCCTGTGCTTCTGAGTTCTGTCCTGAGAATAGTAACCAAAGTGTTGAGATTACTTCATTTTACATCTTTTCAAATGGAAGAGAGGGAGTGTGTCTGGATCAGTATTGCAGTGAGGTTGTAAAAACTGAGATGGCCTCCAGGAGAAAAATTGGACAGCCTGTATGTGTCACTTCAAATAGTAAGACTGATGATAGGGCAAGTCCTCTTTTTGCCAGGTAGGCTGCCAGGGATATTGTTGCTACCACAGAGGTCTTCAGCAGGAAGAAATCTGATGCAAAGCCTGGTGATGGTGCTGAGCATCCTAATTCGTGGGCAGAGGAGTGAGTGTGAGGTGCTGGGCTGCAGGTAGAGTATGTGGCGTATGATGCCTTTCAGGCTTACTGTTCAAAAACCTCTGCCTTTTGGAGGATGGTGGCTCTGCCCCAGCAGTGTCTTCACTGCAAGGGCAGCCTCTGGAAGTGCAGATGCTGTTACTGAGCCTGCTCATGTCCCTGTCCCCAGCCCTGCGATCTCCTGGCACTGTTAGAGCCTGGGGGACCAGGGTCCTCCAGACCAGCACAGAGGGGTACAGGGATCAGGAGTGGGAGGACAGCATGGTGGTGTTTCTCTGTCTCCTGCCCTCTGTGCTCAAAAGGAAAGCACTTGGAGTGGGGAAGAAAAAAAAAAAGAAAATGGGTTTATATTGCTTTAATATTAACTCTTTTATATTAAGAGAAGGGAAGGAAAAGCAGCCTCAAACAGCCTCCCGTGCATGGTCAGACCTCTCTTCCCTGTACTTTTCACTCCCTGTAAGTAGTTCCAGTGATTTAAGTGGCTTAATGGAAGTTGTCTTCTGTTGCCTTTCCCTCCCCTGCTCTGTGCAGCAGCGCCTTGTGTTTTGGCCTAGGGCTATGGGCCTCCCTGAGAAGCTTTCCTCCCATTTCTGAATCCCGGCTCAATCTGCTTCATTGGTGTTGGCTTTTTCCCAACACCACCAGTGCTGACTGTGCTGCTTCTTTATCCCATTGGACTTCATTAAAATAAAGCTTCAGTATCATTTTTAGGCTATTCGGTAGATCAGTGCTGTTTGCATCTAAAGCTGTCATATCTCACTGGTAATCAAAAGTTTAACTAAAAGGAAGAGCCCTTTCTGAGTTTACTCTGTTTTTTGTCAAGGACTCAAGTTCTATTTGAAATTTACCCTCAAACAGCTTTGCACGTCTAACATTTTCTTCTTTTCTTTGGTATCTTTCTTTTTCTTCAGTGAGCATCTGTTCCTAAATCCAGACTGTCTGCATTAGGTCTCCTGTTCACCTGAATCCCCCCTTCTGCTCTTGGGTATCACAGCTGCTTCTTAGGATGGGGAATGGGGATAGGGAAGGAGGCTGGTTGTTAAATCTCTTCCATCCTTCAGCTGGCAGGAAGACAGTGATTCATCCTGTTAGCTTTGACTTGGAGCATTTCTAGACCCCAGATGTGTGTTCCCAGTGTTCCAAGATTGGCTGCACTTCCTTGGAAGCAGAAGCTGTGTGGGAATGCAATAGAGACATCCAAGTTTAGCAGCACAAGAGCTATGTAAATGCAGCTATATCATTGCTGGCCCAAGCTGAATATCCAGCTGCACTGCATCATGTGGATTTATGAGCCTGCATCTCCACTAACTCATGAATCTATGCTTCTGATCTGTTGCTTGGTGTAGGCACGCATGTCTTTGTAGATGTATGTGCTATGGAGTCCAGTCTGAGATGGTTGTAACTGTTCGTATCTTACCATTTCAAGTACTGGTTCTTGAGCGATGACAGGCAAGGAGCCCTGCAGCCATATGGCAAAGGGCATGTTGCCTAATGCCTTGTTCTCTTCACTGACTCCATTGGGAGTCATACCTAAGTTCTGAACCCTCCCAAGTTTTGGATGGACTAGCTTGGTCTTCCGCTTTGAAGCACTTTCCCAGGAAACAAGTGGGCAACTGTGAACCTTAAACTGCAAAGGAGGATGTGAAACTTTCTTACTAACACCACAAAACAAACTTTCTAGCAAGATTTTTCTTGGGGAGATGTGCTTAGGTGGTGATGAGCAACATTAGAAAACTCAAATGGGTGGTGATGGAGTAACTTAAGATAATGACATTAATGAAGTGATCAGCTCTTCTAGATCAGTAGTAACTATTTTAGAAAACTAACAGTTTCTGATAAACCTTTAGATACCAAATCTTGCTTTGTTCAGTTCCCAGGGCTATCCTGGCTTGCTCATATGTTACATTATGAAGTTAGAAGTGTAGTATTTTTAATAAATACTTATCCCCATGTCTTGATCCAATAAGAGATGTATAGGGGTGAGCTGAAAACTGCAAAATCTTATTTCAGTGTTTGTTTTTTTCATCAAGTAAAGTTACAAAATGACAAGTTATACTGCAGATAAAGCAATGTTTTTGAGGAAAGCCATCTAGATATTAACTGATGAGATCTTAATTAAGCTTTTCATGATAGAGATGGTTTGTTAGTTAGGTCCCTGCTTATGTGTGCTTTGGAAGTGACATTAGCTGTTCTCCTTGAGTTAAAAATTACACGTGAACCTTAGCCTGCTGTCTCATAGTTTTCTACTATAAAACTTGCCAAAACCAGTGCACAATGGCATAATGATTAAATGCTGTGTAAGTTACTTGTTTTAAACTGACGTGTGCAATATAGCTGGAAACCCATGGCTCTGGAGTGCATTTAGTACTTACTAAACTTGGAGTCCTTACACTAGCTTTTTTTTCTTCTGTAAAGCCTACTAAACATTGTTAGGTCCCTATTTGTGGATAATTTTTCGGTAAAACTGGCTTAGAATTTTTTCTAAAGGGAGAAATGAATATGTTACATCTACTTGCTAATGAAGGGAAATGGCTGGATGGTCCCTGCAACTTCTGGAGTAATAAACCCTTCCTGAGGCACAAGTTTAGAGCATCCTCTGCTGGGAGAGTAGAGCTGATGGGGCCAAGGTGTGTGGCTTGATATTGAAATGCTTTCTGTTTCAAAGTGTGTACACTTAAACCAACCTGTTTACAGAGGCACAAAGACTTATTTGTGCAGGTTGCCTCTGACCCTCAAGTGTTGAGGGCTAAAGAAACTGGGCATCTCTAGACAGGGAACTGCTGGTGTGAATAATAGTTGTGTAAGCATACCAGTACTCATCTGGTAGACTTGTACACAATTGCTTGCCTGTAAGCTTTGAGAGAGCCCTTTCTGAATATATTTGATGGAAACAAGATCACTGTTTTTATTAGGAGTTGCTAGCATAAATATTTTAAACATCTCCTACCTAATTCCTCCAATTTTGTCACCTTCTCTGAAAAGCTACCTTCTCTGGAAAGATTGATCCTCCAAGAGAGAAGGCAGGTCCCAGTGTTCATAGATAAAAGATCACCTAAGAGATCAGAGAACTGTGTTTTGCTTTACTCCTGTGACTAATTGAAAGACAATGCAGTAGGAGGGAGAGAACAAAAGAGAGGAAGAGAGATTACGTGTGTACACATCACAACCACAACTTGTACTACTTTGCTGCCGGGGACATGGAAAGGGAGAGTATATAAATGTACATTAGCTGAGATGGAATAAAGCCCTAAGACAAAACTGTTTATAACTTGTGTGTTATATGTACATGAGCTTGTCAACAGTGGAGGTTAGGGTTTTATTTTGCCCTGGTCAATTTTATTAAAACTATAATGTGCCTCATGGTACAGGCACACTGGGAAATACTCGTGTTGCTGCCTGCTGGCTAAGGCGAGGGAGCTGCAGCCTCTGCAAGATGTCCTGTGTTGGCATAAACTGCTCTTACGTCTTTGCTGCTGGGACAGGTGGAGAACGTGTGGGGCTTTGCTGATACGGTAATAGAATGATAATAAAATAGCTTTCATTTGCATCCCATGCCCTTCTTGACCATGCTTGCATATACCAAGCTTGGGGAGGTCCAAGTGAAAGCTGCTTTTTCCCTTCTGAAGGGAACTAGGAAAAAAGAGTAATTCCTTCAGTGAAGATTGAATCTAACCCCTCTCTGAGTTTAAACTGCTTTCTAGAATTAAACTTAACTTAATCATAGTCTGTTTGTACTTGCGACAGACAGGTTTTAGAGTAGATGGTCTTGGTTTGCTGTGGGTCACATGTTTACTCCTATGTGTAAACTGTGGCCCGTTGATCAGACAGGAAATGTTTTGGGTTGAAAAGCTTCCTGTCGTCCTCATTCATGTGAAAATGAAGCTTCTTGCTGTTGCAGTCTTTTCTGGCACATCTTGTTACCGGTGTCTCGAGGGTTACAGGCTGACAGGTCGAGGAAGCTGCACTGCAGATGTTGGAAAGAAATTCCAAAGCTCTTTCCAAAGGATGCTGCCCCATCCAAGCAGATGGTTGGCCTGAAAAAAAACAGGATGGGACTCTGGGACATTGCTGCAATGAAAGTGAGGAGAGAGCTAAGTGAAAAGGAGTTCTAAAAGGCAGATGACATGCAAACTTCTTCCTCTCAGGGAAGGAGAGTTTTACTTAAAACATACGGTATATGTGCAAGGAAAGGTCACAGATCAAATGCTGGGAAAGGTCTAAGGCTTGTCATCCAAGATCTAGATAAGGGTATGTGCATCCACACTGATGCAAACTGGCAGATGTTGGATGACCGTCTATGCACCTTAACATGTGTGATCTGTATGATGTGATCCTGTGGTAACTGGAGAGTGACCAGTCAGTCCACGCTGACTGTGCCCAATGTCCTCACCTTCATTCCATATAGCAAGATAATGAACAAACCCCATGTCCCTTTAATCATCAGAGGGAGTACTGACTCCTGCCTATGCAGCCAGCATAAAATGAATGCAGGCTGGTGTGTCAGACCAGCAGCTATCAACAGATCTTTTCTTCCAAATGTCCACTCCTGCAAGTTCTCCTCAGTAAGACTCCTATCCACATGTTTTCTCCTGTGGGAAGGAGGGTTGCAGGTTTGTGGGATATAAGCAAGTCCTACTGGCCCTGGCTCCCTGGTACAGCAGGTTAGTTGAATTTTTTATGCTGTGGTAGCCCCATTTCTCTTTTGGTCAGGTACAGGCTTCCCTGTACCTAGGGAAAACGTGGGGACCTGCTTTGAGAGCAGAGACAGGTGATGGATTTGCTGCATTTCACAGGACTTTATTACCTGCTTTTCCTTTGCCTCGTGAAGTCTCTGACCTCTGCATGAAAAAGTCTGTTGGATAGTGATGGCATAAAGAACTTGGTAAAAATCAAAGCATTTACAACATCTGTATCTTTGAAGTGCCTGTTTAATAGTGCCATTGTCATGCCAGTTGGAGGCAACACTTCTCTTTGCAATTGAAAGGCTCAGCAGAGCTAGCTGATAAGCACTGGTGCCCTGCTGGGAAATTGACCCTTTGAACTGGGAAGAATCCCTCCAGATAAGCACATAATGGAATTTTTATCAGGCCTTGCTTTTTATTGTAGCCTGTTTAGAGTTGTCTTTCTATGCAGCAAAAAATGTTTTCCTTCTAGTCTAGTAGGTGTGTGGGTAATGTAATATTCACACTTTAAAGATGCTACTTCCAGGCGTGGAAGGAATAGCCACACTGTGCTCTCACAGAACGGAAAGGAAGCAATGACAATATAACTTAAATAAAAAAGTATGTTGATTTAAGAGCCAAACTTGCTGAGCATCCTAACTCCTAAGGGAAAGGAGAGAAGTCCTGGGGTTGTTCTTAGCATCTTCATAGGACAGACACGAGGTTTTTTTTGCACTATTACCATTTTTTTAAAAAGTCAGAAAATGTATTTCAGACTTCTGTTTTCATTTCACCATATAAATAAATGCTCTATTCTACATTACACCTCATAAATATATTTGGGTTGAAAAATACGACATGGGTCTCGACAACATAACAATGTTTGCAAGCAAAGCATTGTTAAGCACTAGGCTTCTGTGCAGGTGAGAATCTGCTTTTATTTAAAGTAAGGATCTAGCTTTGCAAGGCTTTTCTATGCCATAAAACTGAACCATTAGACTTCTTGTCTCAAATCTCAGCACCAAAAAATCAAAGGAAACTAAAAATCATATTTGACCTGGTTTTGAGCCTCGTTGTGTCCTTGTGCTGGACTATTGATATTTCCAGTAGGACCATCCCAGGAAACCACAGCATGAGTTCTGTGGAAAGGCTGCTGTTGTTTGTGGGATTTTTTGGGTCGGCTTCGCATGTTCTGAACCAGGACGTTGCATATTCAGCCTGCACAGTCTGTTTGGCAAAGAAGCCATCTCTGGCAGGCTACACATCCAATACAGATGGCTTTAGTTGTGAAGTTTGAGCCAATAACAGAGAAGATATGGCTCTGTTAAATATATCAATCCGAACAGATCCATCTCGTGGATGACCTATAGAATGAAAGGGAGCTGTAAGGAAGGGTGTTGCAAAACGATGTGGGAAGCTGCTGCCATTGCAGTGCACACATTGCTCTGAGTACAAATTAATCAAGTTCAGGCTGACATTCCTTCGTGTCAGGTTTCCCCTTTGGTCTCCCTAAGACACTGCTGCAGTGGAAAAACCTTTCTCTCCAAGTAGTTTTATCCCCCTTAATTGCTCTTTAAAGTGTGCTTTATTCCTTGCTAACAATATAGCACTGCTGTGCTATATTAATGAATTTGTAATTAAAGAAAGGGGGGGCAAGAACTGACATATGGCAAATACATGCTTTTTAGTTCTGGTAAGCACATGATTTTGAAGATAAACAAAGCTGTTTCCTTATCCTCAGCATGTACTTATTTTGTTTTGCTGATAATGAGAAAAAATTAACACTGGTAAACATGATTGAAAACAGTGGTATCCTCTGAAATTAATGTGCATATGAATGACATTGAAAGTCTCTTTGTTTCTTTGCTTTTACTTTAAACAAGAGTGCATTTATGTGTACAATGCATTAAAAAAAACTCATCTAAACTCCAAAAAGTTGTTTCAAATCCCTCCAATTTTGTTTTCTTTTCAGTCTTGTAACAATGGTCTTTCCGCATTTGCTTCTCAAATGCGTATAGCTAAAAACTATTTTTATTAAAAATTTGATTCTATCAAAGAGTTTCCAAATAATGGAAGAGTTTCTAACAGTGTTTTATAATGTAGATATTTTGCATTGAAGTTTGTAACTACTTTCAGCACTCAAGCTGGAGTAAATCATAGTTCCGAAATGTTGTTTTATAAGGAAACTTACGTAAGTTGAAAAACTGAGAGAAAGCAGTAGTTATTTTGCTATTCCACATTTCAAATGCATTTGTTAAAGTCGGTGAAAGACTTCTCAGAAGCCCAACACTACATCTGTCTGGGCAGCATTTCATTTAGCAGTAACTGGTCTCCTGACCCTGAGACCAGCTTTCAGACTGCCCAAATCCATGTTGTGTAGCCCTTGCCTGTAGTTGCCCTGCTCTATCTGCTGCACCACACACAAACCCTTTGCAGGGACATTGCTCTGTGGATTGTCTTTTTTTCCATTCAATGTGTCTGAAATACTCATCAGGGAACTGAAAGTGTGTTGCATGTGTTGGGTTACTATATGAAAGCATGGGTTGAGTGATTCAGAGCCTCTGAGTACTGTGGAGGAAGGGTGGACAAACCCAAGCCCAACTCTTTTCTGGCACACCTGGTAGGAGCAGTCCTTGGCCTTTCCTGTGTCCCACACTCTGTGTCCAGTAGTGCTCATTGCTCAAAATCATGCCATGGAAAAATGAAAACCTCACACCAGTGACATGGTGTAGCTGACTGCAGACTAGTGCTTGAGCTTGTGTCCTGGTCATGTTTAATTTGCTAGTCCTTCCTGTTAAAGGAGGACTGAGTAATGACAAGTGTCTCTTGGCTGTCTTGGTTAGCTATATTTGGCACTGCACAGGCTGCAGCTACACCAAAAACTCATGGCTCATGTCTTGCTGGTCCTTCCAACCCATGCTCCAACATGAGTGCTCTCCTGTGCCCCCCTGGGTTGGGGGCTTAAGGCTCTCAGCATTGTCCTCTAGCAAGAATGCTCAGTGTGACCTGTACACTACAGCTGTCCACCCAGTCTGCTTCTGGAGGCGTCCTTACTGGTGACTGCCTATCTCCAAGGGGACAGTGGACCAGGAATCCCCAGAATACTGTTCTGCACTGTAAGATAAATACATAGATTATGATGCATATGCAGTACTTGAGAAGTTAATCTAGGGTGTAAAAAGAAGAGCTGGGATAAGGAGGTGCTATGGTGGGTAACCCTGTCTGGGACTGAACTGAGACCAGTGGTCTGTCCAGAAAGAGTTGGACACTGGTGCCTTACAGTACTGTTGCAGCATTGTCTCTAGCTCTTTACTGAAGCATTGCAGCAGAGAGTCTCACTGAGATCATCGGGCTGATGCCATTGAAAACAGGAACCTAATTTATAGAGGTTAGACATTAGGAAAAACTTCTACACTGAAATGGTTGTCAAGAACTGGGACAGGCTGCCCAGGGAGGTGGTTGAATCGCCATCCCTGGATATATTTAAAAGCCATCTAGCTAGGGTGCTCAAGGATATGGTATAGAAGTGGGCCTGGTAGAGATAGATAACAGTTGGACTTGATCTTAAATGTCTTTTCCAACCATTGTGATTCTGTGAGATCTCTGGCATAACCTAGGTCTGTTCTTAGTTTAAAAGAGAAGACCCCTTTTAATGAAAATCCCAGCCTCTGAAGTGGCTTCTCTCCGTAAAATCTGAAAAATATCTTTGTGCCCTGGAGTTGTGGGAGGAGAAAAAGAAGAGAGCATGCAATCTGGGGACCTTTTGTGTTGGTTTTTTTTTCCCCCTTTATCATTTAAAATAGAGAGGTGACATATCCCTTCATAGCTGGAAGGGATGAACTGGAGATGTAAAAATTTTTGACCCCTTGTTGTTAATGCTGTGATGTTCTCCTACAATGTGACTGTATTGTGAGCAGCACAGAAAAAGCAGCAGGTTTTTTTATGCTGCTTCATCATTCTTCTGATAGTGATGTCTAATTTCTTCTACACCTCTCATACGAGGGTTCTAGCTCTGCCCTTTGAAACAGTTGTACAACTATGATGGTAATTAGATCAACTCTAGTGACTGAACTTGGCCTGCTCTCCCCAGAGGGATTCTCCTGTTTTGCTTACATCACCGCTTTAGAAGCAAGGGAGAGCCGTGCAGAGCAAAACATGTTATTTAGCTGGAAAAGCAGATGCTATGGCTGCATTGGTCTTCTAGAGAAGAGATGTGCATGGAAGAAGTTCTTCACCATGAGGGTGGTGAGACACTGGAACAGGTTGCGCAGAGAGGTGGTGGAAGCCCCATCCCTGGAAATTTTGAAGGCCAGGCTGGATGGGGCTCTGAGCAACCTGATCTAGTGGGAGGTGTCCCTGCTTATGGCAGGGGGGGGGGAGCTAGATGATCTTTAAGGTCCCTTCCAACCCTGGCAGTTCTATGATTCTATGAAACCTTTACTGATCAAGTTCCAGTCATTCAGAGCAATCTCAGCTAATCATTGTCAGTACTTTATGGATGCTGCTTTGTGAATGAGTTGAGGCAGCAGGGCTTTCAGCATTCTTGAATTGTTACCCCTTTCCATGGAACATGCAAAATAACCAGAGTCTCCCTGAAAATATGAATGGTGTCACATTAATTTCTCCGCTGTTGTGAAAAGCTTTTCTTTGCCTCCATTGAAATGTCAAAGTAGTGAAACGTTGATAATACAATGATGCACTATTTTGCAGTATTGTCAAAGTAGTGTTCAGATAAGTGATGAATCATTGCAAGATGAGGTGGCATCAACTCCTCTTTCGCATGAGGAAAGCTGTTGAAGAATGTAAAGATTCCACTGGAGATTTGTGAGCAGTCACAGGAAGGTGATGCTAAACCTTGATCCATGTTCAAGGAGTTGTTTGTATCATGCACTCTGTTTTGATAGCTGCTGTGTCTTTCTTTAAATATTCTGTATAGATCTAATGATACAGAAGTCTCATTCTGTCTCATAGAGTTGAAAGGGTAATGTACAAGTGTCTTGCTGTAAAATGTGACTAGATTTATTTGGCAGTGGGTACACTTGGTACTGCTTAGAATAACTAAGAAAAAGTAGAACTCTGCCTTAGGTAGCCATCGTTCTCCTCAAAAACAAATGCCCACTGTTTGAGGGATTCAGTCTTTCCGAAGACAGACCATGTGCCTAATTATTGCCTTGCTGTTCAGAGCAGAAATTGGCCTTCTAAAGGATGGGATTTGCTTGGGGTTCTCATTAAGCATTGTATGCCATGGTGTGACACATGATATGCCCTGTGGTGTGTCATGTGCTATGATGCTAATCAACATTCAATGCCAAAAGAGGAGAGCAGCTGCTCCACAGTCAGCATGTCTGAACAGTCCTGCGCCCAGCAGGGTATCGCCTAATTCACGCTAATGGATAAAGAACTGCCCTCATAACACTTATGTAAATGAGGCTAATGATCAGGGAAAAAAATGCAGACTAGTTTTCATTTATTCATAGAGATAGGTATAATTAGAGGTAATAGCTGGATCCAGAAACTTGCTCTCCAGCATGCAATTGTTGGTAGTACAAAATGTGAATGTCTTGTTCCACAGTTTGTCTCTTGTGAAGTTATTAACTTCACATCGAAGTTGAAGTATGTATGCTCTTTAACTCTCATTGAGAGAGTTACAGGGCTTAATGGGGAAAAGCTACAGATAATTACATCTCCTAAACTTACTTCAGTCATTTTCACTGTGTGGTAATAGATCTCTATTCAAAATCCACTGCTGGGAGGACCAGTGTATTGATTCCGGGTTTGTCCTTTTTGCATTAGCTCCACTGTTTTCTGTAGATTAGAGGAGGCAACCTGCCCGTTGCAGTTGTGGCAGCTGAGTAATAAGATTGGAATTAGATACGAAGGTCTTATTTTAGCATCTAAGCTGTAGAGTGCTAGCTGCCCTCTTCCATTTCCCCAATGTTCTTCCTCATTTGTGAAGTCCGTTGTTGCTCTCGCAGGTGTCATTGCAATGGCACAGCTGATGACACTTGATCATTCTTGTCTTGAAGAATCAGTCAGTTATGGTGGTGTAGTCTAATGGTATCAAGCAGGAGTTGATCTAGCTGCAATTTTAACAAGTCGTCATCTATTTTGGGTACTTGAGACAGTGTCAAGTGCGTGCTTCTGACCCTACACCACAAGCTGATTCTGGCTATGCAGATTTCTCCAAGAGTAGTCTTCGTGGTGTGATGCGTAGTGAAGAAGTAAATCCTGCCTTAATCTCATTTACAAGAGGAAGCTGACTAGCACTTGAGGTTCTGTGGTCCTGACACAGAGCCAGTTTGGGTTGTTTTCTGTAGTTTAATGTGGTGCGAACTAGCTACATAAAATTCAGTGAGAGCTGGTTTCTCTCCCGCTGGGTGGGAAATTCTCTGGACCTTTGCAGGGTAACCAAGTCTTGCCAAATTTTAGATGTTATCTGATCAGCACACCAAGAATTGATTGAGGAAGGACTTTCAAATTCAACTGCATAATGGCACCAAGTTGGTTGAGAAAGCAGTGGTGCTGCTCAAAACAAGGTCAGGGTTCTCCATTCTGAAACAGAAGTCTTCTTAATGAAACTGTAGTTAATTTAACTAGATTGTCTTTTTAAACCTTTAATCTTTTTTCTTTTTTCTTTAATGTGCCCATTAGTAATCTGTTAAGGTCCTCTTTCTGTGAATGGAGCTTATAGCACTTGGGAGGTGTGGGGGGGATATCTGCTGATGAAACCCACCTCGATGTGTTCTTGTGTGACCTGCTCTAGGTGGTCCTGCTCTGGCATGGGGGTTGGATTAGATGATCTTCTGAGGTCCCTTCCAACCCTTAACATTCTGTGATTTGTGAAAGCCAATTGTCCAAACCTAAAGTGATTCTTACCCAGATCCCTAGCTTTTTGTTTGAAAAAAATGTTTCTTGTTTTGAAACTTGCCCAATGTAAGGTTCAGAGTACCTTCAGAAGACTCAAGTTCTTGTTAGGATGTGGCAAGGCCACATCATAATGACAGACCAGCTGTCAATCAGTTGCATTTACAAAAACAATGTAACTATCACTGAATTATCACTGACTCATTACTTCTGCATATCAGGGCAGGAAAATTATGAAGGAGTACCACTGAAGAGAAAGTAGATGATGAGTGAGGAGGGAGGGATGTGTGTGTGTAACACAAAAATCCAAAGATTACATCAAGCTGGAGAGTCATGGGTATATGGCTGTTGTGAAACATTTATTCTCGTCTTTCCTCTGCTTACTAATTGTCTGAAAGTTAACCTTGTCTTAGTGATAGTTGTTGTAGACAACAAAGCAAGTCAGGAAAATATGCAAGTTTACAGGTAATAAGTAGTTGAAAATTTAACACTAAACATACATTAATATTATCAGAACCTTTTATAGACTCTATATGTGACAACTGCAATTTCTCAGACCAGTAAAAATGCCACATCTTGACAAATCACTCATCAGACATATCTGAAGTCATATTAAGAAGCTATGATATTCATAGGTTCTACTTAACAAAACCTAATTTGTTGAAATTTAGGGTTTTGCCTTGAGTTCACATTGCTATCTCAAATATTTGTTTTCAAAACCTGTTTAAAAGATACCAAAGCATTAGGTAGTAGAAAAGCTGGGTGCATTTTCATCCTGAAAGTCACTGAACTCTTTCCTTAGAAGCTGAAGAATTGCAGAAATAAATCTTGACCTATCTTTGTGAAAGTGACCCGACACTTGAGCACAGATTCCTTCAACCTCTGATGTTGGAACTCATAGCAACAGTGAAGTACTTCACTTTGTAGTGGCTGAATATATTCTTAAAAATGGGGGTGAAGGTTGTCTGCTCTAGAAGTATGTGTTGCCTATGGTCATAGATTGCATTAGCACTTGTTCACTCCCACTAAATTCTGGTACTCTTTCAAATCTAGGCACTATTACTTTGAGGCTACGCATCGAAAGGAATCCATCCTCCTGAGCAAGCTGGTAAGAAAAGCTGGGACATACTGGCAAGCCTAAGTGGGTGTAGCTTAAATCTCAGAGGCTGCCCAGGTGTGTATCAGGTGTCTGGTATTGTCAAGCAGTTGCTGTTTCAGCAGTTGACAGTACCATAAGGACTTAAGGATAAATGGATGCTTGTACAAAGGTCATCATCACAGCATGAGCAGCGTGTGATGATCATCCTCATGTTAAGGGTACCAGTTGTGTGTTCTTGAAACAATCTTCATTTGTACTGTGTGTTTCATACATAAGGATTTTCATTACTGTGAATGATCTAAAAATCTACTCTGAAAATATGCTTGTATATTCCTAAGAGTCTGTAAACATTTCTATAAATACAGCTAAAGAAAATACTCATGTATTGGAGGCTCCAGACTGGTCTGTAATAATGTTGCATTAGTGATGAAGTGAAGTTTGATATTTAGGGGACTTAAACTGAATTTCCTTCTTGTAGTTACCAAATGGCACGATATTTAATTGTATGGAATGGAAAGGGTAGTGACTAGTAGCTAAGAAACAATTAACTGAATTTAAGCATTCGTTTGGCTGAGATTTTCACTATTGTCCTACTGAAAACCAGACAGAACTCACATCATGAACAGACACTGCCTGCCCACTTGGCCTTGAACTTCAAGTGCAGTGGAGATGAAGAGAAGGAAAGGAGTGCTTTTATGTCTCCAACCACCTGATCCTAAGCATCTAGCTCTGTGGTGAAGCGAATACTTGGAGGAGAAATTTGACTCTTTCAAATGCTTTTGGACTGTGACCCTGCCAGGTCTGGGGTTTTTCCTGATCTAGCACTTCTTGCCTAATCTTTGTCCTCAGTTCATACCTATGTGTCCATAATCCCAAGGGCATTTGGCAGGTAACTGAGAGAAGTGCTGGTGAAGCCACCTTCCCTGACTGTCTTTTGATGTGGTTTTGATGTATCAGTGTAGTTGTAATAGCTAGCTACTGACCAGGAGTGGGACCGTCCTTCTGGGCTTTTCTCGCATCCCCTCCCTAATACTGACAATTGCACTCGACTCATCCTGCAGTAAACCAGTTCTGGGAGCTAAACCAGCAGAGAAAAACTAATCAGAGAGAGAAAGAAAAGAAAAGAAAAAAAAAAAAAAAGAATGAATGTAGCCTCCCAAATTGGTATTCTTGACTCTGTTAAGCAGAAAGCCTGTCTGAGTTTCCCAGAAAACATACTGAATCATAACCCTCCTAGGAGAAGAGACAGCAAGCTTAAACCTGGCATGTTTACCCCACATCTTACTTGGTCACACACAGTACAAACTTCAACTTACTAACATGAATCTAAGGACAAAACCCCTTAACATTGACTTTTATTTGCCAGGCATGTAAATGGGGGCTGGTTTGGTGCCCATTTTGGGGTAATGAGTTACATGACAGCATTTCCATTGAGAAACAAGACAGTGGGAATTTTTTTTTAGCAAGATGTCAATTTATGGAGATTTATAAAGAACGACATGGGGAAACCTTCATGGCTCTCATGAAAGGAACTTCAGGTAGTTGGAGGACTTTCTCTTTTTCGACTCTTTTTTCTTCTTTTTTTTTTTTTCTAGGATAGAGAATAATAAGGAGGAGGAGGAGATTTGAGTCTCATTTCTGTTTTAAGGCAGCATCTTGTTGTAAAATTATGCATTGATGTCTGGAGTCAGGATGTCCTTTGGATGCTTAGCTCGTGATAAGCCTTCTTAAGCTTGAAGAAAAAGAAACCTTATAAAAGTCAAGAAATCTACAGTAACAGTAGTGGCAGAGAGCATGAGCTGGCCTGGTAGAAGAGTGATTAACCTCTGTTGAGACAGAAGCCTAACCACTTTTGAGACAGGGTTTTTTGTTTGCTGAGCAAGAAATGAGAGGACTGTTCCCAGGCTTACCTGGCTGGGATAATTATTTAGCCATTGATCTTATTTGCAAAAGACTGAAACGCTTACGTTTTTTTAGTGATGCCTTTTGGTAGAGTTTTGTGGCCTTCAGTCTTGACTGCTCATCAGCCTGGTAGTTTCTATTTGTCTCTTGAAATCGCTATACTAAAGAAAGCTAATAAAGGTGTAATTTATTTAAAGGTGTAATTTATGGTGGTCAAAGATATTGTGTAGAAGTGGGCCTGGTAGAGTTTAGGTAAAAGTTGGACTTGATCTTAAAGGTCTTTTCCAACCATAGCAATTCTGTGATCGTCTCATTATCCACCTGACATTTTTTACATCCTGACATTTTTTACATCCTCCTTACATCACTGTCTGCCTTAAGAATGGCTCATGAGATTAATTTGGTAAAATACACTAATAGTTAGTCTAAGTATTGTTCTTTCCCCTGTATTTGTAGTGTGCTTTTGGAAAACGGCAGCGTAGAGCTCTGCTGTATACCTGTTTCAGTGACTGCTAGGTCAAGAGAACGCTACCACAAACCTTTGCAAATCTCATCTTTGCCTTTAAAACTGAGTTTTCTTTTCTCTGGATATAATGCTGCAGCAGCAGTAGCAATTCTCCACATCAAACTTTGCCTTCACTTAAACTCAACCAAGTGGGTATTTTTCCTAAGTTTAGGCTGTTGCAAACCAGCACAGACAGAGTGTAACCAGAGCATTACTCACACCATGGAACTCATGAAGGGTTTGGAATTTGGGTTTAAGTACTTGTTTAAATATTTGTTTAAATACTAGTTTTTTTACATGGATGCCCTGCTCCTGGCGTGAGTCTTCCTTCATGTGTGTTGATGATAGTAGGAGAGCCACGCATTTTGCATGGCTTCCTTTTTTAATCTAAATCAATTTCCAGACCCATTTAGATAAATTGTGAGGAGTTCTTCGGAGGCAAGGCCTGAAAACAGAGCCTCAACACAGATAAGAGTGACATCATTCATCATCCACACAGGCTTTGGCACAAGACTTGGCCAAAAAGGCCCTCAATAAGCAAACAGAGCATTAACACCGGCTCTGCAACATCTTCCCCATTGCATAATGGTGTTTGCACTGGGGTGTTATTAAAAACCTGGGCAGCAATTCCACTCTGTCTCTGCTACCCGCAGAGCGTTGCAGGTGTGCTTTGTCGTGCCTTCTGTGGCCTGGGAAGTGGGGTGCTAATGAACCCAGGGTGGCCATGTGGGCAGGAGAACCCCGCTCTCACCCCTCAGCTGGTGTTTGTGGTGGGATTGCGGGCACCTGGGTGGTTACCCCTGCCCTGTGTGACTCTGGGCTGCGCAGAGCCAATTATGATAAAATCAAGATTACTGCCTTCAGAAAAGCCTGTGGGGTGAAGAGTTTCCAGATATGGCAACAGACCTGTTGGTTCAGGAGCAAGTCCTAGCCCGATCCAACAAGAAAGGGCATTTTCATGAAACTTTAGTTCTTTGCTGCTGAAGCAAAGTAGGATTGTGGTTTTAAAAGGTGTGTTGGTCTTCAACTCTGAGAGCATTAAGAAAAGGAAATAAAATAAATCTCTCCTAGACATGCATTCCCAACATGCAGTAGCTGATGTTGGCCAGTCCTCAGGCCAGCAGTAGCTGGTGTAGGTCTCAGAGCAAGCTCCTCAGGCACTGTTTCCCTCCTCAATGTCTGGTTGCTGGATGCCTCGGCAGCTCCCTGTGCCATTGTTTAGCGGGTGAAAATAAAAATAAGCAGTTTAAACAGAATTATTTGTCTAGTGCTACTTGATTTGTTCTCCTGATTTGTTATCTGATGTTAATATTTCCATTGGATGTTTTCACAAACTTTCTGAAGTTGTTGGGGCATTCTCCCTGCTCCGTTGACACAGCTGTTTAGGATCACAGGGAAAGAGAGTGGAAACAAGCACCCTGACTAAGTCACAAGCCTGTGCTTGGCAAAAACTCATCCTTATTTTTTTAACTTGTTGCATTTTACATGCACACCTCCTTTTAATCCCTGTATCTCTCTGTTGCATAGCATGTCTTGGATTAATAACTGCATGTCTCCCACAGAGCTGTTTTTCTCTATATTTTTTAATGTTATTTAAAAATAGGCAGAGATTCAGACTTTGGGGCCATCAGAACTCACAAGGTGCTGCCTCTGTGCCCTTTCTTTGCAGCTTCAAAAAAGACAATACAGGAAGACAGCAGTCAGCGACACAGTTGAGAGGCCCAGATACATCAGTAACAGCACTGATCTGCCTCTCTGCCAGCAGCACGTGGTGATCTGCTGTTGGTGCTGGACTCCCCTGTTTGGGTCAGCAGGAGGAAGAGGGGTTGAATGAGGAGAGCACAAGGTGGTTTCACCTATGGCTGTAGATGCAGAGTGGCATAAAGACGGGTAGCCTTGTTATAGGTGCCCATTAGGGTCCTTTAAGGCTTGAGCTTTGCTTCAATGGCAGCCAGTGTGGTCACATGTCTCCTAGTGATCATATATAGTAGTAAAATTGTGCAAGCTCTTCCCACCTCTGAAGGTGTACTTCCACACTGATGCTCTTAACCTGTGAGAGGAGGTCTAGGGCCAGGTGTGACAAGATTTTAAGTATCTAGAGATACAGGTGGATGTCCCCAGGGGTTTCTGAATGCACCAAAGTGAACATAGTTAAATTTCACTTATTTGAATGTTATGTAAAGTGGTCATGGCAGTCAGGCCATTTATGCATTAGCTGTGCAAGACCCTCTTGGCCTTGTGTTTGCAAGGCCCATGACTTCCAATTTGCCCAGAAGAGAGGGAGCAAAACTGACAACTGAGCCTTCAGCTTCACAACAGCCCAGCCTCACAAGAGTTCATCCTAGTTTTTCCTTGTGCTAACAATGGCAGGTTCAGGGAACTAAGCTTGCATTTTTTCATTGGGTTGGGTTTTCTAGTAGATCAGCTTTAGTCCATGGTGAAACCTCATCCCAACCAGACCTCTTCATTCCCTTGGGGCATAGACTTGAGACCACTGAAGGAAAGGAACTTGGTGCTGTCTCCTAGGGCTCTCTGCACTATAGCCTACAGGTAGGACCATACATGGTCAAGTCTCCAGTCCCTAGAGTTCCTGAAGGGCATACCTGCCTGCATCAAGCAGGTTTTAATTTGTGCACAAACCCTTGGGGATCAGCTGTAATTCCTGTTCTGTGGACAACTCCTGTGCTGTCAGAAACATGTGAACTTTTCTTGATCTGTTTTGTTTCAAAACATGAAACCTGGTTTATTTTGAATAGTTTTCTCATTGACTTCTCAGATATTACTCACAGATTATTTCCTTGTTGTTGTTGTTGTTCTAGTTTCCATTCACCTTACTCCATACTTTCTCCTTTCATAGCTGACTTGCAATTTTTTATTTTAAATGAACAGGTGAGATGATGCTTAATTAAAACTCTTGGAGTGGAGGTGGTGATCATTAAAGGGTGATGATGTAGAAGGTGAACTCTGTTTACCCACAGAACTGATCGGGCTTGAGAAGTGGGTGTTATGCTACTGTCCTACCCAGAGAAGCTGCCTCTGAAGCAGAAGAGGTTAATGTGTTTTCTGCTCCTTGGTGTCTCTTCTGTGACTGCCAACAAAGGTGGCAATTACCAGCGTTATCTCAGGGGTTGTTCCCTGATGTGGATAATTGTGAACCGGGAAACCATACTGCGATAAGCTTAGGGAATTTCTTACAGGCTAGAGAACAGCCCTGGCCTGGTCAGTAGTACAAGAAAGTTGTTACCTAGACTAAACTTGTGCTAATACCTTGGGGCAAAAGGTTCTGTATCCATTATAGGTCCCTTGAAGCACCTGGTTGTTTGAAGGAGCAGCTCTACCCAGCCAAAGTCAAAAATTTGTTAACATGACTTAAAGGGCAAGTTGGTTTGTGCCTGTCTTCTTTTAGCTATTTTTTTTTTTTAGGCAACTTCTGTAGCATAGTTTATGCTTCACATACCAAGTATGTATGCTGTCGTATTTGTTGTGTAAAAATAATAATAAAAAAAGCATAGCAACACATTTGTTTTTGTGGAAGCAGCCTGAATCAAAAGACATAGTTACGAAATGACTTTCACAATTTGTAGATGCCTTGGGGGAGATACGATAGCAGGTTCTTAAGCCTGACATTCACGGGTACCATACACATACAATCCAACCTTTGAGCACTAAAACACAGTAATCTGAGATTTAAAAAAAGTTTAAAATAATTGACTACTTGAAACAATTTAATAAGGGCTGTAGTGGATTTAACAGGAGTTGGGGTTTTCATTGCTGGTACTCTTAAATCAAAATCAAATGTTAATGCAGACAGTAATTTTAGGAAAATCTTATGACCGTGTGAGTTCAGGCTAGAAGATCGCAGTGGTTGGTTTTGGCCTGATGGTCTTTAAGTGCATTGCCCAGAACAATATAGTACTTCCTGTGCTCAAGCCAGAAAAGTCCAGGGGAAAAAAGAGCAGTACATCCAGCTATCTCAGTATGCCCTCAAACACTTCTTCAGCATCAGGGAGAGTGTTAGCAGGAGCAGGGACAGCTTGACTGCCCAGCAGAGGAAGCTGAACATTTCTTCTTTGGCTTTGGTAGACTCTGTCAGGAAACTTGGCAAACTTACCTGCAGCCACTGAGTTGGTTCTGCTGCAGCAGTCCCCAAATGAGATTGTCCTTTTTGCAATGTGCTGTGCAGACATGGTGAGCCCTTACTGTGGGGAGCTGCTACGAGGAGGTCAGGCACCCCTGGAAAAGGAGTAGACAATATATGCAAATTGTTGGTATTTAATTTAGTCATGTAGTGGGGAAGAATAAACATTATTCCTGACATTTCCATTTTTGATTAATGATGAATGGAGTTGGCAGATGTTCAGCTGGCCACCAGATGGGGTCTGCTCAGTCCAACAAGCAGAATAGAAACAGTCTGGGTCTTGTAAAGCCAGCACTGACAAAAGCTCTGACAAAATCTCCAGTTCATCCAAGTGATACACCAACTTTGACCTCCAAACAACTTAGCAGTTTAAGAATGGAGGTAGTTCAACCAGCGAAACTGCTTGTGGAAGTGAAATGGGATGTGGAAGGATTGGAGCTGGTTAATTTGCTGGAGTTTCAGCAGGTTTTTTTCTGCTGCAGCTTTGATTTCATGGGGCTGGATCCATGCAGGACATTGTGCATTCACCTACGGTGACAAGTATAACTGCAAGGTCTCTGGGCACACCTCATGGCACGGTTGGTTTGTGCTGGGGATGGGCTGGTGTTAACATCATTAACCCGGGATAGGGTTGACGACTCGAGATCAGATAGCCCAGGATTGGTCCTGATCCATCAGGCTGCCTTTCTGCCTGGCTGCGTCTGGCGATGGTTAATCAGCACGTGAGGGGGGGTGGGGTGGTGAGGGCGCTGCCCAGTCCGCCTCAAAACTCGCGTTTGGGGCGGGGGGAACAGGGATGTGGATGAGGACAGGGTTTGGAACAGAGATGCTCCTCTGAGCGCCTCTACCCGCAGCAGGGGCCGCGCCTTTGCCCGTCAGGGCTGTCTCCCTATAGCACCCCGCGGGCAAAGTCATTCAAATTTAGAAAAGCGAATTTAAATCCATGCAAATTCGGCTCCTGGGGGAAGCGGTAAGTGGCTGCCAAGTGCCCCGTCGCCGTCCTGCAAAGCGGGTCTTGGCAGATAAGGTGGCCCCGGCCTCTGGACCTCGGGGAGGAAGGGGAGGCTGGGTCGCCGCTGCCTCTCGCAGCGGGGGTGGGGGGGGAGAGGGTGTTGCCGCTTTGACCCCGCGATGCAGCGCGAATAAATTCCCTTTGATAATGACTTCCCCAGGGAGACAAAGAGCGGGAGAGAAGAGGAAAGGAGGAAATTTGAGCGCGGTGTTCACGGTTACATTCACGGTGCCGGAGGGGAAGCTGCCCGCCAGCCTTTGAAGACAAACCACCCGCCCCTCGGGGCGTTTTATGCCCACGCTGGGCAGGGGGGGAGGGAGGAGGCGGCTAAAAGTGAGGGCTGGCAGCCCGGACACACTGGGAAAGCGCCCCAGTAGCCCTGCTATTACTTTTCTGTTACTTTTCTCGGACGCCTCTTGAGACGTGCCGAGGGAGACAGTGATGGGCATCTGCTCGCTGTGCCCCTCAGCTTCGGACTGATTTTTTCTATTCGCAGCGATATAGAACACATGTTTTCCCGTCCTTATCCCAGCCCTTCATTTCTCGGGACGCGGCGGGGCGGCAGGACCGTGGGGCCGGGCAGGGTCAGCCTGGAGCACGGCGGAGGGTGGGGTGGGAAATCTATTTCGGGCGTAAACACGAACAAAAGCGCTGTCGCTAAACCACATGTCCGCCGTGTCCTGAGCGCAGAAATTTATTGCTTCTGCAAACGCTTGGTCCCCTTGGGGTGGGCAGGCGGCGGGGCGGGGGACCCTTCCTGGCCGGGGGTCGGTGCCAAGGAGCAGCTCTCCGCCTCTCTCCTTCCCTCTTCTCGGGCAGCACGCTGGAGGGAAGCTCGCCAGTGGAAGAAATCCCTCCCGCCTCTGGCGGAGGAGCGGTGAGGGGCACTGGGTACGCACCCCTGTCCCCGGCGGGGGATGCCGCGGGGGGAGCCTTCCGGGGGGCGGTGCTGCCGGTGCCGGTCCGGGCTGTGTTTGGGGAGGAGCGCTCGGGAGCTGCCGGCTCGCAGCCCCGAGGGAGGGGAGGGTAGAGGAGGGCAGGGAAGGGAAGGGAAGGGAGGAGGGCGGCGCAGGTAGCTCTCCCGCCGCGCTCTCAGCAGGCGGGACGAGGAGGGGAAGCGGCGGCGGCGGCGCCCGGCAGGGACAGGGCAGCGGAGCCGTGTCTCCCCCGCTCCTGTAGACCCCTCCTCGGTGAGGCCGTGCCTGGCGCTGGCTGTTCCCCCGGACCTATCTGGGGAGGAGAATCGAGGGGAGCAGCGCGCCCGTCCCGGAGCCGGGGAGCTGCGGCCGCCTCGCCGGGGCTGTTGGATCGTTGCAGCCTCGGGGGGCAGCGAGGAAAAGGGCTCGGTTTGGAACAGCGAGTGTAGCTAGGGGTCGGGTCCGCAGCGGGCATCGCCTTCCCTGCACCTCCTCTCCCGGCTCCGCCAGCAGCCGTGCCACCGTCTCGGAGCTGCGAAGAGGTAATTCGCGGTTCCCGGGCGGGTGCCGGTGCCTCGGCGAAGCGGCGGGAGCCCGGAGCCGGCCCCGGGGCGGGAGAGCTTCTGACCTACCGGAATGGCCTTGGAGCTTGGGCAGGCCGGGAGGAACCCCACCGGTCCTTCAGGGAGCTGTGCCTGCTGAGGAGGGCACCGTCCCGGCGCCTCTGGGATGAGCGCGCAGGGCTCGGCGTCTCTGTCAGGATGAACGGGGCTGTGCGCGGAATTCTTTTTTTTTTTCTTTTTTTTTTTTTTATTACAACTTCAGTCTTGTGACTTACTGAACGCTTTCTTGAAGTGTTTTCTCTGGAAACTTGTCTGAAATGAGGGCTGTGAGCCTTAACAAAGAAGGGTGTTGTTCGGGAGCCAACAGGTGACGGGGTGAAACCTGAGTATATGTGTACATTGGAGTAAAGTCTGGCTGCTGTTTAAAATAGAATTTAAAAAATCAATGGAAGACTGTAAAAGGCAAGATTTCTTTCTTTCTAAATCCGTACACCCCCTTAAGGAGAGGGGGGGGGAGGGAGGGAGAGCATCCGTGAGAATACCGCTTCCTCGGCTATTTCCATCAGCGCTACCCAGCGCCAAGTGTAACCCATCCCCATCAGATGTGCTGACGCGGGACGGTGCTTTGTCACGGTGCTCCCTCCTTTTGTCAGTACAGGTAGCCTGCACTGTGGCTCGTCAAAAGAAAATACCCTGGGAAGGGTTGTCCAATTCGCAGTTGGAAAAGCGACCTTTGCGCTGGGATGCTGGAGGAGGAAAGCAGTTAACTCTTCTGTCAGTCTTGGTATGCTGGATGGTGAAAGGGAAAAAAGTTCTTACTTCTAGGGTCCATCTAAAGGTCTGTTGAATGAGCAAGTATACAGGCTTCATTCCTTCCCCCACTGCTCTGGATAGTTCCATTACTCAAAGACCCAACAGCTGAAGAAGTCACTTTGTGCTGGTGCTGATAAAATTCTGCTCATCAGCTCTGGATGCAGATTTGGATCCAGGTTGCCCAGGGAGGGTTGTGGATGCTCCATTCCTAGAGGTGTTCAAGGCCAGGTTGGATGGAACCTTCAGCAACCTGGTCTAGTGGGAGGTGTCCCTGTCATGGCAGGGGGGTTGGAACCAGATGATCTTTAAGGTCCCTTCCAACCCAAACCATTCTATTATTCTATGATCTCCTAAGTACAGAGCTCTAGAGCTGTCTATAAATAATGTTACTTGTACTTTAGCTAGGAAATGGGACTTTGTGATCATTTGTGTAATACATAATGGAAATAGTCTTTAATAGTTATTCTATGGTGGTTTATTGCTGCTGTATTACACTCTTTCTCTTCTAATGTAGTTATCGTGCACCAGGGATTAAATAAGCAGGTGAATGGGCTGGCCATGCTAATCTTAACTCGTTGAGCCTTCGTTGTGAATGGATGCATGTGATATGCATCTCGTATCCCCTATAGCCTTGTTAACAAGCCTTCTAACAAAAAAGTTGTTAAACAATTTGCCCTGCAGGACAGAGTAAAACAGCAGGGGACGGGCAAGGAGATGTTTGTCTAACTGTGCTCACAAATCATGACCTCTTCTATCTGGTCAGGGGTGAACATAATCAGTGAGCTGGAAATCCTAGCGTGGGGATAACCTTCATATGGGGCTCAGCCATAGCTTTGCTCCCAGTTTGGTATCTTAATATTTTGTGTACCAATAAGTTTGTAATTAGGAAGGTAATTCGTCTTTACTTCTAGAAACTTTGTCGTAATACAGACATTTTAATACATTAGTGGCAAAATGTATCAATTGCTTTTCTTTTTCAATCAAATTTAGCTGTTTAATTCAATTATGTTATTCACAGCTGTCAAGCTGACAGTGAAATACCTCCTATGAAGCTTTTTTGAGAGGCAGTATTTGAACAGAGCCAAAACCTCAAAATGTTTCACAGACTTGAAGAAAGCAAAACAAAACATCCTTGCTGTGTTTTGTAGATGTTGTGGCAGGAGTAGAAAGACCACCTTTCTACTCATCCCTTAGAAAGCATTTATTTTTTCAGCTGTTGTTTATGTTCATTTGAATCCTCCTTAAGATGTAATCATTTTAAACAGATCACTTTGAAGGATGAGTGCAGTTGGGGGGTGGGGAGGAAGAACCCTGTAGTTTTAAAATGCAAACCAAATTACACTTGAGCAGGAGAGGAAGGAGAACTCCTAAGCAAGCAATCGCTAAAATAGTTCTGAAGATAGCCTGCTGTTAAGTTGGGCTGTTTCAGAAACCTCACTCTCAGCAGCACCACAATATTTTTGACCTGGCTGTATTGATATATTGTGAACTGTCAGTCATTTTATAGCTGGCTTAACATTAGCTCTATAGTAGTGTTTTTCTTAAAGTGAATGCTGTCCCTTGAGTAATCTCAGTTCATTGAGATTTATGAACCTTGCTTTAAACATTTCCAATCACCTGACTGTAAAGTTGCATTTCACAGTTGAAGGCGAGGTGTATTTTTCTTTTATTCTCTACCAGCCGTACTTTTCACCTGCCCTGTATCACCGGGAAATGGGCTCGTGGGTCTGGAGTTTTCTCTTGGAGCTGGAGCACTGAAATGGATGGGTCAGAGATGGCCCAGGCAGGATCAGTTTCCATGGAAAAGCAGTGTGGTCTTTCTTGTACCAACACCTTGTCTTCCTTTGGAATTAGGCAACGCTCCTGCATTTACATGCTGTACAGCACTACCCAGCACTGCTTTTTGCCATGTAGAAGAAGTATATAGCCTTAGTGTTCAGAAATCCTCAGAAAAAAGTCTTTGTGCATTCAGATTTTGGGTTGTTTCCTTGTCTTTCAAGAGAAGAAACTAAGTCAGCGAAGTTAATACTTGATCTTATGGAGAGAAGCTTTTGATCAATCAATACAAAGCAGTTACTCAATTACCCGTGTGCTTGTGAGTGGTGGGTGTTGTGAGCAAGCCAAGGGTACACTCGGGGACTGGCAGAGCTGAACTTGCCTCTTTGGTTAGACTGCATTTCAGATCTGCTTCCTCTGGTGCGGTTGAGGTCGGCCTAATGAAATGTTGGCAGAGACTGGGTTACTGGGCAGGAGTCAGTTCTTGAAAAGTGACAGTTTGACCAACACAAGCTCTCGTGTTGCAATGTCGTAAGAATTGGAAATACCAGCTTAGACTAGGTGAGTGGCACGTTATTGTAAACCTGATATCTACCCCTTTCTGAAGGGAAATGGTAAAACGGCTCATCTATTGCTAAGATCATCTTGGAATGACTTGGGCTTCTCAATGATACTCATACTGATTTTATACTTAAGAATTATTTTAGTATAGATGATGCAGGACACAAGCTGCCAGCCTGAGCAACCCCACCCCTCTGCAACAGTGAGCACTGTTGCCTTTTTTTTTTGCTAGAGGGATTTCTTAGCTCCATCACAGTACTCCTCTGTCCCTTCTTCCTCACACCCCAGTTTTATACAGGCAGTAACAAAAACATATATGATGTTCAACTTCATTTTCACTAGTACGTAGATAAGAGAAACTTTTGCATCATTTGTCTTTTTTGCTGTTGAAGGAAACTTAATTCAAGGGATCTAGTATGTACCAGGATGTTGTCTTCCTGTTTCAACCATATAGGATTGAACTTTAAGGACTGAGTTTGGTTTTACTCACCTTCCTTGACAGAGATTGTAATATGGTGATGTTAAGCTTGGAAGCTGTTTTGCCAACTTTCAGTTGTTCAGCTAAAGTAAGATTTCAGAAATTCACCTGACAGCTCACAAGCTTTGTAGAAATAGCTTGTTGTCAATGGAGAGGTTGGCAAGTTTGTTTACCCCATCAAATATTAAATGCATCTTTTATTACAGTGCAGCTATACAGTATAATAGAAGTGTATTAGCATCTTAGCAGTGCGCCAAAAATAGTGGGAAGGTTTTGTAGTAAAGTTAACAAACAAGTTAATTTTTTTGAGCACTAGCCCAGTGGAAGAGTTAAGTAATCCCGTCTCTTTTTATTGCATATGCGAATGTATGAGACATTGAAAATGGGGGTAGGTAAACTCTGTAATACTGAATATTGTAATTTCAACAAGCTTGTAGCTTTGGATGCATGTGAACATTTTTTATGGAGCAGGTTTGAGTCTATGCACTGAATCAACAGAGCCTGGCACTAACCAGCGCCTCACTCTTGAGGGAGGAGAAACTCTTGTTGAGTAACCAGCAGAATATTTGGGTCCACGATCTTAAATCTTTCTCCCACCTGTAATCTAGCAGCAATTTATTTTCTCTAATGTGGTGGTGATGAGACTGGAAATGTAATATGAGACCCACGAGAAGCTTTTAGATTGCTCTCCCCTTTAGACCCACCAGCAAGGTTATTTGTCAAGGAGATTACAATTTTTACCAGCTTAGATCTAGCACTGACAAAATTGTATCTGTGTTTAGATGAGTAGGTGAAAGAATTGCCTAAAACAGGGAAGGCACAGCTCATGTGTAATGTTGTACTGTAAAAACAAGTTTGTTTCTAACCCCAGCAGTCAGGATGTCTGTCACAGTAGGATACAGCCTCTCTGCTTTTGGTTATGTGTATTTCACTGAAATTCCTGGTCTGAAATTCCTAAGACCTTCTGCTAGAATTAATTGAAAATATTTATTTTAATAAGCTTTTTACTGCAGAATGCTACACATGTTGGTTGAGAATCTTCTTTTGCCAGTTGTGACTCAAAATGATATTAAGGTTTCCAGGCTTTGTGCATCAACAGAAGTATGTCCCTGTAGGGTTTTAAATTAACAGCACAGTCATGATGTATTTTACAGAGCCTAATCTGGCATAATTGGATTTCAGATATTTAACTGGACCAACGCCCTTCCGCTCCGGTACAGCTAAAACAAAGTTCTTGAAGGAATCCAGCAGACACTCACTGTTCTATGCCTACCTAGTGAAAAACAGGATGCTACTTGCACAACTGCCTTTCTCCAACAATTTATTTTTTTGACAAGCAGTTGTCACATCTTCTGTATTACTGGATTGGTGGTAGTAATGACTTCAGGAAGAGCTTGTGTCATTCCTTTTGTAAATATCTGCTGAATGAATCTTTCCTAGATATACCTACATATAACCTGTGATGTGAAACAAGCAGAAGTGTAAAAGATGACAAGCGTTAATATTGAAATACATTGTGGTTGCCAAACATGGTAGTGTGTGTCTAGTTTTCTTTTTCTTGATTAGTTTTATTTCTATAACTCTTTCAAGCACTTCTGAATTGCTTGAAGCATGTTGTAATGATGCTTCAATCATTTATTGTTCTGGGCAACACTAGGAATACTAAACTATTGTAAGATCATTTACACTGATAATTAGTTATTGCATGTTCAAATTTATTGAAGCTCTGTTAATCTCTTCCTCCAGATCAATTGCTTGATGAGCAGCAGCTGAAATATTTAACACTTCACACTTATGCCATTGGAGATGGAGGCCAAAGCCAACAATCTCGTTTTTGGATGTCAGCGAAGCTCAACATCTGATGATGACTCTGGCTGTGCCTTGGAAGAATATGCCTGGGTCCCCCCAGGCCTCAGACCAGAGCAGGTACCAACTGTCCTTCTGCATTTTTTGAATAAGCCTTGTAAGGACTGTCTAAGGAGTGATATACTGCCTCTACAAGTCTAATTACACTCTTATAACATAAATAACTTAAACTTGCCTAGAACACTTACTTCTTGGTTTGTTTTCTATTCCAATGAGGCTGTGTTTAGGGAGCTTAAAGTCCTTAACACTGAGGAGTTTTGTGTTCTGAAAAAAAGTTCCCATTCAAGATTTTTCAATAAATATGTGCTGCAAAGGTATGTATTGTCAAGTCTTAAAAGCAGCGTAGAAATTTACTTTCTCTTTGAAGTAGATTATTAGGTTAAGCTAAAGCTCATGGCATACCTCATGGCATTGTGCTACTTGGCCAGTACTTCGCCACACTCGTACAACTCTTTAAATAATGAGGCATTTGACATCTAGAACATGTATTTTACTACAGCACCCACAACCAAAAGTGTTCTGTCACTGTGACAAGTAGTGATGTATTTATGCTTGTCTGAATAGTTGTACGCCTGCCATTTGTTCATGCCAGGATTTCTCTTGTATGGTCTCTGGAGCTGACACTCGTAGGTTGGTTGGGCTGTTCCTTCCTCTGTCCCCTTTCTTTATCTTTTAGAATATTACAATAATGGAAATACAAGTGAAAGTTGCTATGGGAGATCAAAACGGATCTCTCATCATATTCATTTGCTTGATGATATTGTAGCTGTGCTGAAGCTCTGTGCTCAGTAACACCCGGTATTGAGACTTTGATGTTAAATGGACAGAGAGTGGCTTTGTAGCATCTGCTAACGGAGGCAGAGCAGTCCTCCTTCAGCTGGCAAGCTCATACAGTCTGTAGTTATAAAGGTGCAGATGTCCTCTTTTTGCTATGCAGAGATTTTCTTAATCATGAATAAAGTAACAAGTCAGCAGGAATGGCAAAGGATGGGCTATTTTTAGGGGAACTCTTTTTATCACTTACTTAAGCACATATAAGAATCCTGATGAATCAGACCTTAAAGGCAAACAGCAAGCAAACATTCTGCCAGAGCAATTAAATGCCCTAAAATATCCTCATAATCCAGCTAGCTCAAACTCACTAAAGATCTTTTTCCAGGAAGAATCACTTATTTTGAGAACAGTGCAATAAACTTGAGAAAAGGGCATAAAATATCTTTAAAGCTTCACTTCTTACTGCGTGTTGTTATCTTTTCCTGTAGCTTCTTGAAATACAGTCAGTAGTAAGTGGGCTTACAGTAGACTTATGATATTTAAATTTTGGTTAAATGAAGACCAAGTCATGTTTCACACAACCTTTCCCATATAATTTTGATTGCTTCCTGAGTGAAGTGACTGATTATGGCTTCTTTTTCATCTGTCTTGCACAGTAATAAGCTGTTGACCTAAACATTATTTAAATCTGGATGGCAAGTAATATTTTTGCCAATAGCCGGCTCTTATTTACAGCCCCAGGCCTCGTGACAAGCTGGAAGCTGCATAGGAAAAACAATAAATCTGTAGTTGTTCCACAAAAATATTTTTTGCCATTGGGCTTTGTCATAGTGTTCATTACAGCTTTCCTGTCATAATTTTCTTCTGAAAAAAAAAAAAAGAAGAGTGAAGATTGATAGGTGTGTACACCTAATACTGATTTCTTTATCAAAAACATGCAGCCTGTGAAAATGTCATAGTTAATTTGCATCTGATTGAAATGTGGCTGGATCCAGCCTCCTCCCAAGGGAAGGATGTTTCCACCTTCTTACCAAAGCCCACATGGAAGCAATGAAAGCTGATGCTTTGGGTGAACCCGATCAGCAGGAGACTACAAAACAGCTTTTGTCTCAACAATGTGTAAAATGCAGAGAGCAAATTAAATATGTTTATATAGTGGCTGTTTTCTGGAGAGCGTCATGCCTTGTGTGGTAAATTGCAGAGGGAAACTTGGAATTTCCATGGGGTTGTTGACCAGCCCTGAAGGGGGCGGGAATAATGAGAACATTAAATGTGCATAATTTATGATACCCCCCTAATTGTCACTGCAAATTGCATTCCAGGAAAGCAATTCAGCAGCTGGGTGCTAGTTTTATCAGAGACAATTCAGGTTTGCTGAGCTGGTTCATCTGGGTCTCGTATTTTCAGCACGAACCCTGTCACAGGTCTAATGTAGTGTAACCTTCTTCCTTCGTCAATGAGACCTGAGATAAAACAGTGGCTGAAGGACGGTGGCAGTGCTTGGGTGATGGGTGTCCCTCGGTCTGAACTCTGTGTTCCTCCTGCTCAGGTCCAGCTGTATTTTGCCTGCTTGCCAGAGGAGAAGGTCCCTTACGTTAACAGCCCTGGAGAGAAACACCGCATTAAACAACTTCTCTATCAGCTGCCTCCCCACGATAATGAGGTAAATACAGAATTTAGGACGCACCGTCAGGGCTTAGGTCTCCCTGGCAGCTTTTACATGGAGAGTTACCTACGTGTGTATTTATTACGAGCCTAAACGGTGGCCTGCAGTGGTATCTGACTTATAAAGCAGCACGGTGTGTACACTGGCTCCATTGTTTAGCTGTCCGGTGGGCTTGTGTGCAGATAAGAGCTGTCTGGAAGGACACTGCCTTTGCTTGTTAGGGAGGCTGGTGTCACTGCAATAAACTTAACACAAGTTGGTTTTATAGTGTTTGCAGCCACCCACCAATTACCAGGAACCTACAAATTCCTGGAATTGCATTGTAGCGCACAAAAAGGATGCTTTGTGATAGTAAAAGGTTTGCATCTCAGATATGCAGTGCAATTTGGAGCAGAAGTGGAAATAACAAACAAGCTCTTTGTAAGGAAAAGGGGCGGGGGTGTCAATACTTAAGATCTCGTGTATACTGCAATACTTAGTTGTGGGCACTTAACCATAAATCTGAAGGACAGTGTTACGGTTGATTTAGATTCATTCCATTATTTTGGGATAGCAGCAGGTTTTGGTTTCGCTTTTAAAAATCTTATTTCTTGCCTAGACAACTTCTTATTTTAGTATGCTGTGGTTCTTTTTCCTTGTAATGCAAAAATCTCTCTACTACTTTTGCCTTATGCCATATTAGCTAAATATTAAGATGGTAGAGAAGACAAATTGGAGAAGTTGAGTGATGATTGCCAGCATGCCTGATGAATCTTCTTGCATGTGTGCACTTACTTATTGAGCTTTTAAAGATGAATATGTAAAATAAGTTCTCCTGTGTTTTCATTGGAAGGTGAGATACTGCCAGTCTTTAAGTGAAGAAGAAAAGAAGGAACTGCAGATGTTCAGTTCTCAGCGCAAAAAGGAGGCGCTCGGCCGAGGCACTATTAAACTCCTCTCAAGAGCAGTGATGCATGCAGTTTGTGAACAGGTAATGCTACTGGTGCCACAAGCCAGCTAGCGGGCTAAATAATGTAAAAACTATCACATATCAGTGTTATGTGTAAGCTTATTTCTGTGTTGGAACATCAAAAATGAAAATTTAAAAAGAGTATTTTTGAAACTGCATGTAAACAGAAAGAAGGTAGTGCTTGCTTAAGCAATACACAACCTTTGGTGCTGGGAATGAACTAAGTCTTTTATATATTTTCTACTAAAAATATCCCTGCTGCTGACTCATGCTAAAGTAATGACAAATGAAAAACAGGCACATGCTTAAAAACGTTAGTATGTATAAAATAAACTTCTGTTCACAAAGAGGTTGTTGATGCACAGAGTTTGGCAAGACCAGAATTGAGAATGGTTTTTTCCATCTTGTCAGAACCCACGTTTTGGATTTGGTATTTTAACCTAGTTTAAATGCTAGAAGCTCGTAGTTTGGGATGGGAAGCATGTTCACTTTCTGGTTTTGTTCCTAGTGTGGTATGAAAGTAAACGGCGGTGAAGTTGCAGTTTTTGCTTCGAGAGCTGGGCCTGGAGTGTGCTGGCATCCCTCGTGTTTCGTGTGCTTCACATGTAATGAGCTGCTTGTTGACCTCATCTACTTCTACCAAGATGGAAAAATTCACTGCGGCAGACACCACGCCGAACTTCTCAAACCTCGGTGTTCAGCCTGTGATGAGGTAAATAATTCACTTTTTACGTCCAGTCCACACTCCTGTTGTTCAGTTAACAAACTGCATCGCTTGGGCAATTACTACGTTCAGATGCAGGACTGCTGCACAGATGTGTTTGAAGGTTCAGGGGTGTTTCCTTTCTTGTCACATTGGGAATATTACAAGCAATATGATGGTATATAGAAAGCACTTGCCTGTCTGTATTTAGAATATAATCTTGTAGATTGAATTAGAAAAAGAGGATTTCTACAAATATTCCAAAATATCATCCTGATAGCAGCTTCTTTAATGATTGAATTCTTATGTTACCACTTTTTTTCTTTAAAAAGTACAGGTTTTCTTTTTTTATTATAGAAAAGGTCAGAATGCTGTAGTTGCTGTGGGAGATAGCAACTCCAAAGGCAGCTAAATCAAAACAAATTCCATGTGTAAACTGTACAATTAGGATATTTTACATGTTCTGTAACTACCAAGGTGAGGTTTTGTCTGCTTAACTAAAACTTTACTTTATATCTCTGAAAAGATCATTTTTGCTGATGAGTGTACAGAAGCTGAGGGTCGCCACTGGCACATGAAACACTTCTGTTGCCTCGAGTGTGAAACAATCCTGGGTGGACAGAGATACATCATGAAGGATGGGCGACCATTCTGCTGTAACTGTTTTGAATCTCTCTACGCGGAATACTGTGAGACCTGTGGGGAACACATTGGTAAGCGTGTCCTTTTTAAGCATTCAGTTTACAAATGAAGGGAAAGCGAATTTATTAAATTATTTCACATTCCAGAAGTGTGGATTCTGCAGGTTAATTTTTCAGAGAAACCTAAAGCATTGCTTTTTCTCCCTCTCCAGGTGTTGACCATGCTCAGATGACCTATGATGGACAGCACTGGCACGCCACAGAGACTTGCTTTTCTTGTGCTCAGTGCAAGACCTCTTTGCTTGGCTGCCCTTTCCTTCCAAAGCAAGGGCAGATTTACTGTTCAAAAACCTGCAGCTTGGGAGAGGACGTTCATGCCTCCGACTCTTCTGACTCTGCATTTCAATCTGCTCGATCCAGAGATTCCAGGAGGAGCGTTCGCATGGGAAAAAGCAGCCGGTCAGCTGACCAGTGCCGCCAGTCCCTCCTCCTGTCACCGGCCCTCAATTACAAGTTTCCTGGCCTCTCGGGCAATGCTGATGATACTCTTTCTCGTAAGCTGGATGACTTAAGCCTTTCAAGGGAAGAGGCAAGCTTTGTTAATGAAGACTTCTGGAAAGGAAGAGCAGAGCAAGAAATGCCCGAAGACCCTGAAGAATGGGCTGAACATGAAGACTACATGACTCAACTTCTTCTGAAGTTTGGTGATAAAAGCCTCTTCCAGCAGCCTGCTGAAGTAGACATTAGATCAAGTGAACACTGGATTTCTGATAGCATGGTCAAGAGCAAGTTGGACTTGAAGAAAAATAATCCAAGCCTAGCGAGTAAGAAGTATCAATCAGACATGTACTGGGCCCAGTCGCAAGATGGCTTGGGTGACTCTGCATATGGCAGCCACCCAGGCCCTGCCAGCAGCAGGAAAATCCAGGAGCTAGACATGGAACACGGGGCATCAGGATACAAACACGACCAAACAGCGTGGTATGGAGGTTCTCTTGAGTGTTTGTCTGACCTGAAACAGCAAGAACAAAGTGTTCGAGACTCGATGGATTCTTTGGCGTTGTCTAACATAACAGGTAATGGGGGAAAAATGCCTACTTTTGATGGAGAGGTCAACCAAAGCATGCATGTTGGAGGATTCTGAACTTTTCATATCTTGTGATTTCTAAACAGCTTTAGTAGCAAGGAATGCATGTAAAGTAGGCAACAGCTTTTAGCAAGCACATAGTCTTCCACAAGATACATTTCTGCTTCTTAAATTCTATTTGACTTCTCCTTTCCTTTCAAATTCTCTTTGCTTTATAACAAAAAAATTGACAATGTTGAACAGAGTAAGGATGGTCTTGAACTATGCATTTGTTATATACAAACCATTACTTAAAGCAAATGAAGATTTTTTTTTTTCCATAACTTAAGTACAAGAAATTGCATTATATACTAGGATAAAATTAAAAATAATCTCCAAAACACTGTAGGTAACTTCCTGATTTGCTTGTAAAAATATGTAGAAAATCTGAAAGGATGGTAACATTCTTAGCCTTAGAAAATGAGATTTATGAGAATATATTTCTCCATTGACTAAAGAGAAACTGATAATCCACTTCTGTGAACCTTTTCGTCCAATGTGAATGAAATTAGCCAAGGGGGATAAAAGTCAGATGTGCAAGTGTGTGTATGTGTGGGCATGTCACAGAATCACAGAATGTTAAGGGTTGGAAGAAACCTTGAAAGATCATCTAGTCCAGCCCCCCTGACAGCAGGACCACCTAGATCAGGTCACACAGGAACATGTCCAGGCGGGTTTTAAATGTCTCCAGAGAAGGAGACTCCACAACAGTCTTGGGCAGCCTGTTCCAGTGCTCTGTCACCCTCACTGTGAAAAAGTTTTTCCTTATATTTTTGTGGAATCTCTTATGCTCCAGCTTGCACCCGGTGTCAACCTTCCTTTCCTATTTCCCTACAAAAACCCCAAACCTGGGAGTTAGGTATGAGAGACCCATTTTAGAAGTTGTCCTATCCTCTTTTCCATTCCTTTTCTCCTATAACCTGTATTATTGTAGCTACACATGTAGCTGAGGCCCGACCACGTGCTGTATTGCTCAAGCAGTAATGAAGGGACTGAGGAGGGGAGCTTGGTTCAGGGGGTGTGGGAGGAGGAGGAACTAGATAGAGGTATTGCACTTCAGAATGTCAGAGGGCAGATGACGCTGCTGTTGTGGGAATGAAGGGTCCCTGGACACAAACCTGGAGTAAACCAGGCCAGCTTCTCACTGCTGATTTTTGGAGGGTAAGGATCCTTCTTTGCAAGGCAGTAAGCCTGGGTTTCCTGTAGCAACAGCTGGATTATTGGAATTTAGCGATACCAGAAAAATGAAATATTTTAGCCTTAAAAATGGCAAGCACAGACTGTAGAATAATTTTAAGTAATTCTTTTTTTCTTAGAGGCTCAGCTGTACATGTATTAAAGAGTTTAAAATTTTTAAACAGCTCTAAGCTGCTTCTGCTCTTGCTGTCCTAATGTTAGCTAATTCTTTGGTCATCAGAGCTAATACTTAAATGTTTTAAGTCAAAACAAAGCTTATTCTTCATTTTGGTAATAGTTCCAAAAAACACTAGTTAAGACAGCTTTATTGAACAGATGTTTAATATTTTCTTGTAATACTTATCTCTTTGCTAGTCCTCTCATTTTCCTTTTCTTCCTTTCTCCACTCCCACCACAGGGGCTTCAATGGACGGAGAAGGCAAGCCACGGCCATCTCTCTACTCTTTGCAAAATTTCCAAGAACTGGAGGTAGAGGACTGTGAGAAAATGAGCAACATGGGAACTCTGAATTCTTCAATGCTCCACAGGAGCACAGAGTCCTTGAAGAGTCTGAGCTCAGAGCTGTGTCAGGAAAAGGTCTTGCCAGAGGAAAAGCCAGTGCATATGCCTGTACTGAGAAGATCTAAATCTCAGTCTAGACCACAGCAAGTGAAGTTTTCAGATGATGTTATTGACAATGGAAGTTATGAGAATGTTGAAATACGCCAACCTCCAATGAGTGAAAGGACTCGTAGGCGTGTTTACCACTTTGAAGAGCGTGGAAGTCGGCCTTCTCACCACCGTAGAAGAAGTAGGAAGTCTCGGTCAGATAATGCACTTAACTTGGCCACAGAAAGAAGATGCTCTCCAAGAGAGAGATTTCGTTATTACTCCCCTCAGGATCATGAAAAATTTATTCAAAATAGAAGCTCACGTGAGATTCGGGCATATATTCAAAACACGGATCTGTATGGACAATATGCCCATACTAGGTCTGATTATGCACTGCGGAATCAGGTGGTTGATAAATTTTTTGGATTGTATGGTGACGAAGATGACTCCTGGTGTTCAACTTCATCCTCATCATCTGATTCTGAAGAGGAAGGATATTTTCTAGGACAGCCAATTCCACAGCCACGATCACTGAGATATCCATACTATACAGATGACCTTTCTGGTCCAACTACTGCATTATCTAGTTCTCAGTTTGGACAAAGGACAACCAAATCAAAGAAGAAGAGGGGGCACAAAGGAAAAAACTGCATCATTTCTTAAGTTGTTTTTAACAGTTGGGAAGACCAGTCAACCCTGTAGCTACAGTTGGAACCACATCTTTTTATATTCATAATTGTACGTAGGCAAGTTGCTAAGGTTCTTAATGCTTTGCCAGTGTAAATGATAACCCTGCCAGAGTTTACCTTGTACAACAGTCAGAAACATCACCATGCCAAATGATGATCTGCTCAGATACTGCTAGGTTTACATATGTTTCAGCTGTCAAAATACTGTTATTGCAGTTCTTGATACAGACATTTTGTAGACATTTTATGCTCACTGCTCACCTATGTTGAATTATCTGAGAGAGGGGGCTCCAAAAAGATGAATAAATAGAATTGTCAGTCCTGGGCTGTAGCTGCACCCACACAGGGTCATCTTTGATTTTTTCCTCTTACCGGCAAGAAAAAGAAGGCTCTATACTGTGTCCTTTCTTCATTGATAAAGCTCACTTTTCCTCCTTCAGGTTTCCTTACAAAAACTGGAATTTTTTGTTTGTTTTGAAAAATGCTTCTTTTCCAAAGAGTCTACTATAAAGGAGGCAAAAATCAGAACGTGGGAGCTGAAATGCTGATGTATCCTAAAGCAGCAGTAAATGGTTTGTACATTTAACATTCATGGTTTTCCCCTCCACGATTTAAGAATTGCATCCTTCTGTGAGGGGGGGGTGGTTTTTGGTTTTGGGTTGTGGGATTTTTTGTGTGTGTCTGTTTAATGAAAGATATTAACTCAGCTGCTGGAATTGGCCTTGGCTGCCAATGACTGGTGATGTTTTTTATGCCGTGCCCCCCACCCCCCAGCAGTGAGAGAGAGAGAGAGATAGGTACAACTGCTTGGAGTCCTTTGCTCAGGCATGTAACCCCATTTAAGTCAATGAATCTACTTACGTAACAAATACTTTCATAAGGGCTTAAAGGATTAGGCTCCAGAATTGTGTCTTTTCAAATGCATTATCCAGGTTTTAAAATGTATTAGCTGCAATTCTAAATCAAAAAACATTGATATTTATAATGTAGTATTTCATAGGCTTAAATGTATTCATAATTTAACAGTGCAAATACTAATGTACATATTGTACAGTTAAAATTTTTAAAGCTGAATATTTTTATATCCCTGAATTTGAAGAAGTTTGTTACAATATCAAATTAGATTTGTTAGGGGTTTAACGGCAGCATTATGGATGAAATATTGCTTGTATTTTAGTCAGGGGTTTTAAGTTGAAAAATATTGAAAAATGTTTAGTGCAAAACAGCTTAATTTTGTCTACTAGGTATTAAAAGCTCTGTATGCATGGTGGGGCTATGTAAATACTCTCTAAACTATGGCCCTCTTAATCTTGCAAGTGTTATTTATGGGTCAAGCAAAATGTAAACTATATAAATGTAAAAACCACACAAGCCTGGAATATATCAGTACAACAAATATGCAACTCTTGTGTTTGTGGATTCTTTTTTATTATTATTATAACTGTTTCCCTCCTTTCCCAGAAATAGTTTCTGAAGTTCACCTGCATAAAGGAAGAGAGATGTTGGTTTGTTCTAGAAGGCAAGCTGGCAGAAAACTATAAAGTAGGTTGTATCTCAGAAGTTGCCTTGAACTCTTATGTGGGGCAGGAGCTGTTTTAAGTTATAATAAACATCTTCCAATTTTTTTTAGATAAAGGGCAGAACTTTGTTACTTGAATTAGCAGTGACATCCAGAAGTTAACACAGCAAATGCTAAAGCCATTTGCTTTCTGACGACCTGAAGAAAAATAATTCATGAAATAACAAATGCTTCTTATCAAAAAAGCCTGGCAAACTGAACGAAGCTTGTAATTCTTGAGAAGTTTTGCAATAAAAGCAGCTAGAGGTAAGGGAAGGAATAGACACATGGGCACTGGCTTACACCAATGAAAATGAAGCTTTTGCTAAGGCTCAATTAGACTAGCAGTTACTTGCTTGTATTTTTCAGGGTAAAGTAAGCAAAAGATTCTTTACTTCCAGAGGTGGTGTTCACCATATAAGTCGCTTTTCTAGTACAAACAAGTCTTGTGTACCTGAAAGCTGATCAAAGTAATATCACACTAGATTGCATGATACTTCCAGCTGCTGTGGTGGCTCAGGCAGCATCTGCTTTCCCAGCAGCCAAATGGTAGAGCCCAAGGCAGGAGCTCTGTCCTGTTTTCCCTCAAGACCAGACTGATCCAAGGAAGATCCAGCTGCACAGCACCATGCCTTGGGTGTGCAGTGCTCCAGGGTCGTTACCTTCCACTGCTGAGCTGCTTGTTCAGAGCTAGTTTAGATACACTGCTTTAAAGCACGTACACGAGGAGATCCCTTAGCTATGCTGGGCTGCAGGACCACAAGTAATTAAAAGCATCAGAAAACATTCATAAATCTTTGCTTTGCTGAGGAACAGACTGCTAAGAGACATTCATGTCAGGAGAAGGATAACAAGTACATTTAAGCACACTTAATGAAAGAGGAGCTCACCTGTATTTTTATCCACTTTAAAAATTATACAGTAAGTTTAAAGAAAACTGAACAAAGTTGTACAGCTATTGTCAGCTTGAGCTAAAAGATTTCTACTTCATTCTTTTTCATTGCTTATGAGCAATGTTTCAGATGCATTCTTCCACCTTAAATATAAAGGTATGGGATATAGCATCTGCCACCAGCACAAAACTCAGACACAGTCACCAAAGCTGTAAATCCTGGTTTGTGTTATTAGAAGTAGCACCTACATTCTGAGTGGGGCTTGTACCCTGGTAGGCACCTAAGCATCACCCAGCTGCTCACTCACTAACACCAGTGGGATGGGGGAGAGAGAATCAGAAAGGAAAAATTCAAACTCATGGACTGAGATAAAAGACAGTTTAATAAGCGTGGAAAACAAACCAAAATCAAAACCCTGTGATACAAAAAAACCCAGCCCCCCCTTGCTCTCCACCAGACAACTAACTGATGACCAGCCAGTCTCTGAGCAATGGCAGCACCAGCAAACTGACCCTGTCCCCCTTCCACCCCCATTTTATTGCTGAGCATGATGTCATATGGTCTGGGATATCCCTTTGGTCACCTGGGGTCAGCTGTTCCAGCTGTGTCCCCTCCCAGCTTCTTGTGCACCCCAAACTGCTTGCTGGCAGGTGGTGTGAGAAGCAGAAAACACCTTGACTCTGTGTAAGCTCTGCTCAGAAACAGCTAAAACATCCCTGTGTTATCACACTGTTTTCAGCACAAATCCAAACCATAGCACCACCATAACAGCTGCTATGAAGAAAATTAACTATCCCAGACAAAATCAGTACGACCTTGATGACAGTGAGAAATAGTAGGGCAATACATCATATCCTCATCAAAAGAGGAAACCTTGCACATCAAAAAACGGGGTGGCAAGGAGCTGGTCCTTCTCTGATGCCTGGAATTAGCTCTTCTGATACCTGTAGCAATTTTACTGCTCGTTTTCAGGCTAACTGCTTACATTGTCACTCACAGCTGCCAACTCACCCAGTGAGGTTACAGATCCGTTCTGAACTGCTCCAGCTTCAGGTAGCATTGAATTTCCATGCTCTTTTCCTTCCTTTTCTTCTTCTCTTTTTATTCTTTTAAGGGTATCTGCACATTAACAAGCACTGTGAGTAAGTTTTGTTTTCAAGACCTCTGAAGGCGATGAAGAAAATAAGCTCCTCCAGCACAGCATCTGGTTCCTTCCACCAGTGCTCTTCCTACCCCTTTCCAGGAGCCCCATCAAGGCTGTCCACAAGAGCAAGGACAAGTTTGTACATTGATATGAAATGAATCCAAAGTATATGTTTGTTTCTACAGGAAGCAAGACTAAAAGCCTTGTTTCTTGCTTAAGTTAAGTGATTGGCATAATTTACTTACATCACCAGAAAATATACATCGCAAAAGGCTAAATGTGAACATTCAACATAATGACAAGTATTAAACAGAAAACCAGTTACTTATGACTCATGAATGTAAATTAAACCTGTCACAGAAATAGCACTTATAAAAAAAATTCAAAAGGCTTCTTAGTTAATGAGTAAAATTCAATCCATTTAAGAAGAAAAGTTGGATTACATTATGGACAACCTAACAACCTTTTGAAAGATCTTACTGACCTGTTAGCTAATCTAAAAAAAAAAACCCAACCCAAGAATATTGACTGAATTACAGAATTACAGTAAATGGGGTTACAGCAGGCTGGTGACCAGTCACCTTTGGGGTTCCCCAGTGCTCAGTTTTAGGGCCAATGCTCTTTAATGTTTTTATAGATGATACAGACACAGCAATCAACTGTACATTAAATAAGTTTGCTGATGATACTGAACTAGGAGGAACTGCGGACTCCCTCAAGGGTAGAAAGCCCTCACAGAGAGATCTGGATAGACTAGAGAGCTGTATGAAATTTAACACGAGCAAGTCCCAGATTCTCCACCTGGGACAGGGTAGTCTGGTTTTATGTACAAATTGGTGGACGAGAGGCTGAAGAGCAGTTCCATGGAAAAAGATCTAGGGGTTTGGGTTGATGGCAAGTTGAAAAGGAGTCAACAGTGGCAGCCAAAAGGGACAACCATGTCCTGGGGTACATCAGGCACAGCATAACTGGCTGGTGCGGTCCCTCCTCCAGTACTGTGTGCAGTTTTGAGCACCTCAGTATAAGAAGGCCATCAAACTATCAGAGTGTGACCAAGATGTTGGAACACCTTGAGGCCAAGACTTACGAGGAGCAGCTGAGGTCACGTGGCTTGTGCAACTTGAAGAAGGTTGAGGGGTGACCTCATCATAATCTACAGCTTCCTCAAGGGGGGCAGCAGAGCAGGAGGTGATCTCTCTCTGGTGCCCAGTGAAAGGACACAAGGAAATGGAATGAAGCTGCATCAGGGGAACTTTGAACTGGAAAATGTCCTTCATTGAGAGGATGGTTGACCACTAGAACAGATTCCTCAGGGAAGTGGTCACAACCCCAAGCCTATAAGAGTTCAAGGAGTGTCTGGACAACATTCTTAGTCATATGGCTTAGTTTTGGGTAGTCCTGTGAGAAGCAGAGTTGGACTTTATGATCTTTACGGGTCCCTTCCAACTCAAGATACTCAAGATATTCTGTGATTTAGTGATTGTCAGCTTAGGTCTTACTTCACAGAAGAACACTTGAAAAATCAGATACTTTTATCGTAGTAAATTTAATCTGGCTTCTAACAAAGGAGGCTTCTAACAAACTGTACAGTAATAATGGACATTTTTAATAAAAAATATATTAAACATAATTTTAGTATTTTTTTCATTAGCATTTCTAACCCAAAGCAGAAACTCTGATGCAACATCCTGAAGACTCTCGGTCCTGCAGACAAGTGGTGAAGCACTGTAGTTAACACTTCTGCCTCAGAGACTTTGCCTGTGGTTTCACCAGGTTGTTACCAGAAGGGGTGAGTCAGGTCTAGCTACTGTGCCACAACAGGCTGTCTCTATTCCCCTCTCTCCCTTCCCAAATTAGCATCTTGTGGGATCTATGAGCTGGTTCCCACTCACTGTGCAGCCCACACAATCACAGCTGCCAACAAGGTAAGTTGCAGGTCATCTCTCCTTTGAGCAATGTGAACTCTTAGAAACCAACAAAAGCCAACTGCAACACCACACCCTACTGACAAAAACTAATCAGGCATCTCAGGAATGTGATGTAATGCATATTTAATAAAACATATCAAGATCTGCATGTGTAAGATGCTGTGATACACACAGTACCTTGTACATGCAAAATCTTTGCCATTTCATTTACTTTTCTGCACACCAGTCTGATGAAACCTGAGAAACTATTTTGATAAGTAGGCTGAATTCAAGGACTTTTTCATTAAAAATACTGTGCACTTTGGAAACAGTGAGCTTTGGTCATTAGTTCTTTCACAGAACTTCATGTGTTTTTAAATGCAAATGTATAAAAACCAATTATACTTACCTCTGTGATCATGACTCAAACTATCTTTTTCCTAAAACATTCATCAAAAACATTATTAAATGTAATGCTGTACATAATCCAATAGTCAGGATACCACCAATGAGTCCTAAATATTTTTCATCTCTGAAAAGTAATCATGTAGCACTGGCAGCCTCTTGACTCTCCTCAACCACTGTTCCCCAACTACAAGTCACTCTAACAGGTCAAAGGCGGTGCCAGCATTACCCAGAACCACCTATGTTTGAAATACAATTAATTTGGGGTCTTCGGGTTCAACTTCGCATTACACCTAATCCAAAGCAATTTGGAGTGACTAGAGACAGCCCTGCTCGCTTTCCTTCCCACCCTAAATGCCCACTCCTTCTTGACGTTGAAAATAAAGATTACACAAAGCCTCCTAATTATTAAAACTGATGGATGAAAAGTGGTGAGAAGGTGGAAGGGGGTAGAGGGAGAGAACAGGAGAAGTGACCTTTCTCTGCCTGCAGTTAAATTCTGTAAGGTGCAGTCAAAAACATAATAAAGGAAATGTTTAGTAGCAAATAGTAACAAAAAAACAGAATTCATCCTACATAATACTGCTTGCTAATAATGACTCATGATATGGAAAACACCAAAATTGAAAAGGCATTTGCAAAACCTGCCATTAGAACAAAAATACATCACTTCTTATATTAAGATGTTAGAATTCCTCTGGCAGTCAGAGACTAGAGATAACCCCTAGTGTAATTTTACAGAATGGATCTGAAGCTTAAAATTAAACTATAATAAATAATAAATTCATAGTTGTGACCAATTTTGCAAGTCTTCCCTTCCTACAGTATACTTTGAAAGCAAGATATATTTCTGCGTAAGTTGAGGAATGAACTGCTTCTTGTTATTTTAATAAAAAATACAGTGTTTGAAGTTACACTTATAAACATCAAAATGTAAGTGTACATACATCAGACCGAACATGTTTTCTTAGGTAACCATGTAAAGTTTTCAAAAATAATTTGTCACTTTACAGCATTTTCAAAAAGAACATCCTTTCAAAGGAATATGTCAACAAGTACAGGTAGGAAGAATACAATTGAGGAGACCACAGTGAACAAGATAGAGCCACCCGAGCAACTATGAAGGAGTGCAGGCCTTGAGTTCAAATCTCCAGCAAGATCTCTTCTTTCCCCACAAAAAGCAGATTTATGTATTATGGCATACACAACGCAGAAGATCTAAAAGCATATTTTGTCCTCAGTATGAGCTCTCTTTGAAGGATTCTGATAGATCTTGATTGGCAGCATCGTACTGAGCAATGAAATGTTTGAGTTCCTCAATGCATCGCTCACCTATTTCATGCAAATTCTGCCTCAGGGCAAACTGAATGGACTTCTCTAATGATGGATCTTTATCAATTAGCATCTTCACTACCATGCCAAAGGTTTCACAGTCTTGTCTGTAGACCTGGAAACAACACATTTTAGAAAACAATTAAATGCAGGACTCTTTATATTCACACACCAAGCAGCCCTCATTCAGTTCGGTGCCTCTGCAGATACAAACCAAATAAATACTGGATTTAACAAGAGTTTCAACTGTAAGACGTATTTAAAATGCCTTTTCCTCTCTTCTGACCTGCACTAATACAAATGTAATTAGTTCAGAACTATCCAGATACATGAAATAACTCTTATTGGAAGAAATGCCTTAAAAAAAAAAAAAGAGATTAAGTTTGTCTTGCAGCAACACTTAGTAACAGCAGAGCAACAGGCACATGCTAAACCAGGTCTTCATTGCAAATATATGTAAAATTAATTTAACTACTCATCAATAACTTAGCTTGTAATCTTTCCTAATACTTTAAACACAAGTTGTGTCTAAATAATTTCACCAAATTATGGTTTTTTGTTGAGTATCTGTTTCTTTTACAAGTCCTTAACAAACATGACTTTAATTACTTTGACTGCATTGGTGATTCAACCACCAAGGATGAGAGACATCCTGGCAGTGGTTTACCATCTGATCTTGTACTGCAGGGAATGAAGAGTTTGCAAGTCAGGTATGTACCACGGTTGAGGAGAAGTAACTACTCATTATCACTGCAACTGTTTTTCAAACAAACGTCTGACTACACTTTTCAGTGTTTTTCAAAGCAAGTCAGTGGCATTTCAACTTGTTTTTTTTTTTTCCCCAGATTCCAGCTAAGGTTATTAATCTAAACACCTACCAGAAAAGGAACTTGTCAAAGTCTTCTAACTGCCAGATGCAGTTTCTTTTCACACCTCTTTGGACAATTTGTTTAGAAAATACACTGGCTTTTTAAATCAAGATAAGTAAGTTTCATATCTCTGTATATTTTTTTTGAAGGAAAAAAAAAAGCTAAGATGTGGATATTCCTCAAAGTATGGTTATCTTTCAGTATTGTGTGTTTGTGGTAGAACTTGCTTTACATAGATGTGTGACCCTTTCCTCCCACATTTATCTGTATTTTGGGCACAAATGATACAACTGTATTTAAGCAATTTCCCATTTAGTAAAAAAGAAAAAAGAAACAAACAAAAAACCCCCACAACCACACACCACCACACTTTTTTATTCATAAGGGCCAGTCGAAGGGCAGCTTAACCATATTCATGCCAGAAGAGCAGTAAAAAGAAAAAAAAATACATTCTGCACACAAACTATTTTTCAGAAACACAATGACTTAACATGATACCTTTAATAAAGACAGTTCTTGAATGTTTGACAGCATATTCTATAAAACCAGTTTAAAACGAGACCCACTTTTCAAACACTGGTTGGCAAATAAAAGAAAAACTTTTGGAGGAAACTTATTTTCAACAGAAATTAAGAAGTCAGAGCGAAGCCCAGAACAAACTGGAGCTAAACACTGGTGTGCAGATGGCATTTTTTCTGAGAGTGGACTTGTTTCCTGCTTTGTGTTTAGTTCTTTGATAGTAAAATATCAGCACAAAACTCAGACTTTCAGAGTTCAAGTTTTACAGCAATAAGATGTGGTACTTGCTAAGCAAACTTCAAACAGTAAATTTGGGTTACTTTTTTCTGATTCTTTCCAAGGAAAAAGCTCAGAAAGAATCGCTGTCTCTGATTAGCCATATGACAGACAGATGGTATTTCACTTTGCGTAACTTGTGCCTTTCAAGTGCTTGCAGCACCTTCACAGGATGATTTCTGAAAGGATTTTTCTCTCCAGAGCCATTATGTTTTGGGGGAAATAGTTTAACCTTTTTTTTTTTTTTTTTTCTCTTCTTGCATGTCTATTTGTCCTGTTTTATCACCTTTGAAGTGGTCAGTCCAAGGATGTGTGAATGATCTTCCACAGGTAAACGAACCTGGTAATTGCCAGTCTTCAGAGGACACTGTGCAACACTGGCAGGAGTGAAACCCTGACACTAACAGAGAGCACAGACCCTTCGTCCCGTCTTTGGGAAGGCACCCAAAGCTACAACTGAAGGAAATGCTCTACTTTTAATTGGTCTTCAAATTAATGGCAAAGAGTGCTATCTGCTATTTCTCTCACACACCACAAAGAACTAACACAGATGAAATTCTCTGACCCTTAGCATATAAATATTAGCTCAATCTAAGCACATTTTTTCTTCAAAACTTTTACAATAGAAGACTTGGAGGAGAATCAGGAGAGCCATCGTCATCTCTGCATCTGAAGACAGATAGATCTGTCACATCTGGATTACTGTCACAATAATCTGGAAACTAAACACCTTCATACATGAGATGAACATTTTCAATACTTTGTGACAAAAGACTTTAAAAAGAAATAGAATTGACCTGAAATAGGGGAAGAGAGCGAAGGTGGAGCAGGAAGGGAGTTCTAACAACAGAAAACAAAGGAAACAGCTCAGCTCCTCTAAATAATTGAGCAATTTTCCCTCAACAAGCTTTCTACCCCAGCTGCTAATTCTGATCCTCCTGGTGCAATCTGCCTCTTTCTCAATTGTGCTGATAAACCTATTTGTGTAGCTGCAATGTAAATTGCATCACTGAGATGATCCCTTCTAAAATTACTTCCCCCCCAATTAATGTGATTCAGAGATTCAATTCTAAAACCAGATGCATCAGCATAACTGAAAGAATTGTGAGCCACAGTTGTGAAGTAGAAATAACTTCATAAACCAGTTTATATCTGAAGTCACTGCATGACTAGCAACCCTCAGAGAGAAGTTACTCTGACCTGCAGAAGTGAGTAGAGATTATCACTTACAAGAATACCAATTACAGAAGATATTAATTGCAGCTTAATGGTACAATCAACTGGTTTTAAAAATTGTGAAAGCACTCATAGCTCTTCAGAAACAGGATGGTGGCATGGCATATTAAAATCCATCTTGTCCTCAGAAGAGGCGGTGGTTATTTCTGGAAAATATGCCAAGAATGTGATGCTTGAGGAAGAAAAACTGCAGAAAAGACTCCAAACAAGCAAAAAAGCTCTCTGTTGGAGAAGAATACTGGAAGAACTTATGACCCAACAAGGTTTGAAAATAACGCTATCTTTAAATTCCAGCTGATACTGATTTTGAGCTCAGATCATGGAAAGCTCATCTGTAAACATCTGGAACTAAAACCTGAAAGTGATTCCATATGTGGGGAAAGAAGAAATAAGGCTTTTATACTGAAAAACAAGAAAGGGAATGATACCAATGACATGATTATTCTGCCTGATATATACATCAGGTAATCCTGAAAACAGCTAAAGCCATGGGGTGATCATTTACCAAGGCCCTGGCATACTTTTACTCTCTGACCTAAGCTATAGCACGAGCACAATGGAAAGAATGTGTAACACTTCAGTGAGCAGATGAAGGAGAAGCAGAAACAGCTGTTCTATTCCCAAATATATTAAAACTTATTTTATAGACACAGAAAAATACATATATATGGTTTTGATCTTCCTATGAATGAGAAGTATATAAGCTGAATTCAAGTTCTCTTTGAAGAGTTTAGAAAATCAGCACATCTGGCATCTGTGAGGTCAGAGGATCACAAATATATCTACTTTTATATTATTCTCATGGCATTTTAGCTCTTTTTATTCTTATATAATAAGCATGTAAGTTGTGGCTGAGATCAATCCTTCACTATGCTAGCCTCTGTGTAAGCACTTAGGCTCTGTCTAGATGCAAACCTAAAGGTGATTCACCTGCAACAGGTTAGTGAACACTCCTCATAGATTTGAGAAAATAAAACCAAAATTTGCACTTAGAACTGTTTAAATATAGCTAAGAGATATCCACTTCTAGATCTAGCTAAAGCAATGGAGATGTTAGTCCCTCAGGTTGGAGGTGATCAAGCCCTAGAACTCATCAGGCAGAATGAAACTTTTGACACCCTCCTAATCTGTGTCTGTGCCGTTTTCACAGTTAACCTCAAAGAATCATCATCAGTGACTTAAATACAATGTATGACACTGACATGAAACAGATGAAGGATACCACACACTCTCTTCTTCCAGCTCAGCTCTGGGACCTGTTCCTCTGATGGGGAAGAAGAGGAGCAGAAGCAAGCAGGTGGGGACTGCTCATGTCTTAAAACTGCTATATCCCTCCTGCAACGATAATCTAAAAACGGTCCTGGTTTAAACAAAACAAAAACAAAACCCCCATATTGAATGGCCCAGCTGATGGGTAGAAAACACCATTACCAAAATTTTGTTGTAAATGTGAACTTCGGGTGTGGATTAAACTGTACCTAGCTAGGTAATACCTTGGTGACATGTCTGCTCTTCACTGACAAAGTCCATGTGATTTCCTATCTCTGCCTAGCACAGACCTGTGTTCTTCTCCAAAACTGTTCCAGAGTTCTGTTGCACAACAGAACTGTCAGTCAACATAAATAGTCATGAGAACAAAAAGTAGTACTTAAGATGTCCTCTCCTACAAGAGTTTACAGTCTGCAGAAGAGTCAGAAACTTCGTTGTCTTGGTCTCAGTGTCTTACATAACTGGCCAAAAAGCAGCTTCATTTCAACTGCAAGAGTAGACACAATATTCAAAGGGGATGAGGCCAGGAAAAAAGTTAAAACGGAGATGTTCACAAACCTTATTTCAACCCATGCACCAAGTTTCCCCAGCTTAGCTCCACAGTCTGTGCAAAGAAAGGCTTTGTAACTTCTCAAGGTGACTCAGAACAACTAAAACTACAGCTTCTGCTTTAAGCAGCCTCTGAAGAGGGAAACAAGAGAGGTTTCTTGATAATTGCAAAGACCCCTCAGGAAGACTGGTCCCAGCAGGCTACAAATTAGCCTCTGTATCTTCCGTGTCCACAGCTGGTAGAAAGTACAACTGAGTATCAAGTGGGAGATGCAAGTCTCTCTTCTCAGTCTCAGAAAGGACTCAACCGAATCGTCACTTCTCATTTCTGGGAGAGTTATTCTAATGAATGTGCTTTATTTTATATAAAAGTAGACAACACTGACTATCCTCTCCAGCTCTGGTTTTGAATGAACATGACTGTGGCACCTTTTATGAATGCTCCTACCTTTATGCCCATGTAAAAGCCTCTTGAATAGGAATCAAAAGACTTGTGCAAGCAAGACTCAAACAGCTTTACGCAAGAGAAGGACAATTTAATTTCAACGCAAAAGGTGGTACTTCTGCTTGCAAACAGAAGCAGGACCATCAGGCATGAAGAGAACCACCATCCACTTAGTGGATGTGATGATTCAGCAAGTGAAATTGATGCCCATGATTTAATCTGTAATTTCCAATCCTTTGCTCTTTTTCATCACAATCTTTCCTGCATTTTTGAGTATTCTTGTCATTCCATACATTTACAGATTCATCTAACACACTCTCACTGATACCAGGACTCCTTCACAGTAACATGATGCAACTCTAGGCTCTCTGAGCAGCTCTGCACTATATGTATACAGCCCACCAGCACTGCATGTGAGTCAGTGCTCATCTTTAGAGATGCCTCTTCTCAGCTCCTCATTAGGAAGGCCAAAGACCCTCAAGGCTCAGTTCACATGGGGGAGAGTTAGGGTTGTGGCTCAGAAACCATGTTAAACAGCCTGCAACCCTTAGATACAAACTCACCCTTGAGAAGACCCAACATGCCCAGCAATCACAATTTTGTATCTGTGATTCATGCAAAGCATTCATTGAATACATTACCTTTCAGAAGACAGAAACTTTTCAGTTACTAAGGGCACATTTCCCACAAGTATCAAGTACCCCACACAAGGAGGAAAGAACCAACATGCTCGGTGGTAGCTGGTTTGATTTCTGACAAAGGCAGAGCTTGAACTTGCAGAGCACAAGTACAGCACAAATCTGAAAGCTGAACCTCAACCCCTGCAGACACTCCACTAATGAAAGAGCAAACTGCTTGAAAACTCTCATGCTTCAATGATGCCCCTGGGCTCCTCTACAGCAGACAGAGGTAAAAGCTTTTGTTCCCCCAGCTAAAGCTCAGCAGCCAGGCTGGTATAGCCCTCTGCTGGTACACACCAGCTTATTTCCCCGCAGCAGACCTAAAGTAAGCCCGACAAAGCCAGGTTTTCCCAGCATGGGTAGACAAGACTATGAGACAGAGTTTTTCTTGTACTCCTAGAGCTTTGCTAAAATATTTTGTAATGCAGACCTAGTTCTAAGCTGATTGCATATGCAGCAAGATTTTTGCATTATAATTGTGCACATGAACACTAGCATACCGGGAAACTACTATATATGGAATGACTTTAGTATTGCTGGTATCATGGTATTTTCTTTGCCAAAGACATCTTTAAAAGGAATTATTACCTCTCTCCAAATCACTGCTTCTTAATTTATTTACATACTATCTTGAATTTTTCTCAACCAAGCAAATTAGACTTTATTAACTTACCCAAAATTTACCCTCCTCAAGTACAATAAGCTAATCCTCTACTGAAAGAGTACAGAGAAATTTTCATTACTGCAGCAGCAATGTAATTGTACTGTTATGTTTATGGGTACAATATACAAATTTATAGCTCCACAGTGCAAAGAATGCTCAGAACTGTCATTAAACCACTTGCAGACAATTCCCATGATCAAGACACTTAAAATTGGTTTTCAACAAAGATGAACTGTTTTTCATGGTTACAAAAAGCTGAATTAACGTACAACAAATTTAATACCTGGTTACAACAGTGGTATACAATTTTTAATTATAAAATATCAACAAGTCTACTCTATTCCTTTGTTAAAAACACACTAATAATTTTGCCTTGAATCTATGTAATAATTTCTGCACCCACTAATCAATGAGTTTATAGACCAACTAGATATTCATTGAAATGCAAATTGGGGGAAACAAGTTATTTAATCTACTATGTAATAATGAACAATTTCATGTTAATTTGCTACTTACTGAAGACACACAAAATATTAAAGTTATTTGCACTTAAATGCATTTCTGCTTCCCTTCCCATTTAAAGTTTCAAGCGTTTGGTTTAATAGACTTAATCAGTTTGCAGAATGTAAGCCCACCATTTTTGGCATCTAAATACCTGACTGAAAGGTCTGCTGGCAGTCCCTCATGTGTAATAGATGCTGATACAGCCATACTTTTAAAACAAGCATGAATTCCAATTTGAACTCTGCTTTGCCCTCAAGGACCAGGGCTCACAACGTGGGGTGTGGTCTGTGAGCACCATGCAGTGGAGATGGGTGCTGGGAGGAGGCCCCTGGGAGAGGGGGCTGAGGCTGCCCGGCCTTGAATGTCCCACATGGGACCATGGTGCTTCTCTTCAGCTGGTACACAGCATCTTGCTTCTAGGACACAGTATCTCCTGCCTGCATTATTTATTAGTTTGATTAAACTAAGTTGACCGAGGAAGATGTGGTCTAAAACAATGCCACTGAGAGGCTCCTGGCTTAATTTTAAAGTAGAATCCTAGTATGAAAAGAGATGAAAAGTGGTCTGTAAAATTGGAGGGTGGGTGTCTATGTCTACAGTAACAGACTCTCTGCTGCATTTACATTTTAAGGCTGAAATTTTCATTTTAAGGCTGAAAACCCTAAAGAGTTGCCTTGGGTTCAGAGACAGAGCTCTGGTCTTTTCCACGCTGGGGAAAAAAACATGCAGGTCAAATTATTTATTTGCATGAAGCCATTATGTCCAGTTTAAGCTCAAGACATCATCTGGATACTCCTTTGCTTCTTATCACACCCCTGGGTGACACCTCAGCAATAACAGTGAAGTCATGGGGTTTGCACAGGGTGGAGTCCACTGCAGCTCAGGAAAAGCCTGTGACTGGCTTGGGTGTGCAATGATTGCAAGAGTGCCCAAACACAGCCATGCTGCCTGGTCTTCTGCATATCAGCCTCACCTTCTGTCCCTCAGCAATAATACCTCTAATCATAATCTCTGTAGAGAAGCACCATCTCCCCTCAACTCCCTCCTCCTTCCCTTCAACATCCAAACAAAAACAGGACACAGTTTTGTGCATTTACTCAATGCTTCTAAAGCAACCTACAGGCAGAACACACAGCTCTTGTATGACACTGTTGAGCAGAGCCAAAAATAATAAAACTAAAAGCAATTAAAAAGACAAGTCCTCAAAAACTGTAGGTAAGTGTTTACACAACAACGCCAAATCTGTTGAGCAAGGCTAAATAGTTCTGCACAATCATAGTAAAAGCCTACTGAGTTGGTACCATTTAGAAAATTGTTCATATGAACTATTGAACTGTCTCAGCTCTCTTAAGTCAAAGTGAAGAGGGAAAGCATCACATAAAAAGTATTCAGCACACTGCAAGATAAACCTTAAACTGGTACAACTTGTACTGCCTGACAATTAAAGTAGTATCATCTGTAGAGCAACAGAGTTTTCACTTATGAAAACATTTTCTAAATAGTTCCCTATTGCTCTAAAATTACTACAGACAAATTTTCAATAAGAACCAAGAAGTTTACTTTAAATATATTGCTAGGAAATCCATATATTTACTTTAATAATTTTCAATATTAAAGTGGAGGACTTTAAGCAAATGTTTAAATGAACAAGAATGGATACGCAACAAAACTGTACATGGCAATACACTTCATTTAATGTTACATTTTGGCAACAGCAAGTGCATTATTACTTCTTCAAGAAATGTCTTGCTCAGTCAAGCAGAAGTAGCTCCCATGTGGCAGAGCAAGGACTATTATGTTACATGGTTTTACTGGAGATAATTCTTTACTAAACTAATCAGACCACATAATAACAGCATTCTAACACCAACTACAGGCCCTTGGAGACCAGTTTGTGTGTGGCCTAGATTTCATAGGCTTCTTTACAACAGATGTGTTGGATGAGGGTAGTGTTACTTCATATATTAGCTTGTGTGTTCCTTAGGTAAAACAGCAGTATTAGTTTAAGTTCTACCCTTCTTACAGAAAGTGTGTGCCTTCTGCAAGCTGAATTCAAATAATCCATTGCAATTACAACTCATCAGTTTCTAAACCTCATTTGAAGTACTAATAATCTCTTAAAGATATATCAATGACAACTCTTCAGCTCAGATATAAGAATTCTCAGCTCTGTTTAGGAACGCCCAGCTACAAACAACTGTGCAGCCAAGTCCAAATATTGTCTGAAAGAGCAACAATTTACATATCTCTTTGTTCTATAATGATCTTCAAGTCTAGAAACTCCATTTTCATAGGACCATAAATGAAAACAAAATCCTAAAAGCTCTCCTCTCTGACAGATGCTAAAAAAATATCCCATTACTTGAAATGCACCAGTTCAGGATTAAACAGGAAATAATCAGCTTTATGCCAAAGGAAGGACCGCGCCCTGCAACTTTTTTATTTATAAAATACTGAATTGATGGAAAGCTATTTCCTAAATCTGCCCCATGGTAAACTTATTGCTCCATCCAAAACAGGAAGGGTGAAGTTTATCTACAAAAGACTCTGTCTATGTTAATTCTCTTGTTAAAAATGCTTTAATAGCTTTCAGTTATGTCCACTGACCATAAAGGAAAGTGATATTCATTTAGGCTTCACCAGAATGGGCTGTATATTAGAGGCAACCAATTAAATGACAAACCTATCTTCCTTGTCATAAGAACACACAAATATTTTTGTACAGAAAGTACAGTAGTTTAAAATCCACATATATGGACTATGCTGCTCTCAAGATCAGCAATGACAAATGAGCTTTCACCAAAGAGTGACGTGTGGTGATTTAGTTTGCCCTCAACACAAGTCTTCACACTTTCTATTTCAACAAATATCCTCAGCTACAAAGATTCTCAGACTCAACATTCTGCATTAAGAGAGCTTATTTTTGTTAAGGGGTAAGACAGAATTTTATCCTGAGGTCTGGATCACCTTTATTTTCTTCAGTGGCACAATGTAAACAAGCAGCAAGAGAAGAAAACAAACAAATAAATCTTCCTTTTCCAATTAAGAGCAACTCCCAGCAGATCAGTTGCATGATTAAGTGGCAGCAGCATTATTATTGTAAACTCAAAGCAAATGGATTGATGAGTTTAAGAACAAGCCTTTAAACAAGAAGGCTTTCTCACCATCACTGTCTAAAGAGCAACTTTATTTTTTTTCTTCTTTAATGGTTAAAAAAATAAAATGCTCAAGTAGGTCTGGATATGCAATGCATGCCAAAGGCTAGCTGTTTTCTTCACATGTGCAGCCTAACTACACAAAAGTAAACTACTGCATGTAATGGACAAATTTTCAGAAAGGAAAAACAACAGCTGCAAGAAGAAAAACAATTACTTGGATTACCAACATTTTATTACTTAGTTTATGTTAAACCTTAAGGTTTCTGAAAGTTTAGAGTTACTTCACACATTATATTAGCCTCACAAATCAGTTTTATTAGTGCTTCAACAATGGATCAAATTTTTTTCATGTCCAAGTCATGGTCCTGTCTCTACCCTCTAAATAGTCATTCTCATAATTTACTTTAAGTACTCATTTCAAATATAAAATCAAATAAAGGAAAAAGTAAATTAAGGCCATGGTTTTGAAGACTTCTGTAAGTTTTCCCTAGCTTGCAGATGGTTATTTTTTCTACACGCAGCTGTGACAGCTGAAAAGACTATTTCCCCTTCTCAGTTGTCACCATCTCCATGTCAGAAATCATTACCCCACTTGCTTGTGTGAGCCAGCAATACACAAGATCACTCCTAAAATTCATTTTTAGGCAAATTCAGCCTGATTAGACCACATGCTAACACATCGGTCTGGCTGCAGGGAGGAATTGCCTATTCTGGGTGAGCAGGCAATGAGCAGCTGTAGATGACAACTAGAAAAGACAAGTTTATCTACAGTCTTACTAGTGTGTCCAGTCTTTGACCTTCTTCTGGGCTCAGCAGGACCATGACAAGCTCATCCAGGACTGCTCACAGAACTGCTAACTAACCTAGACAGACAAAGCACACAGGATGTGTGCTGAAACAACCACATATTTTAGCATGTATCTTCAGTCAAATAGAATATATTATATAAAGGAACAGAACATAAATACATTATATTATATAAAGGAACAGAACACAAAGCTAGCATAACGGCTGGGGGAGGAGCAGGTCAGAAAAGCTGCATGATGAAGCCTCATTTCTCATTGCAAATATATTCATTCCTTCTGGGTTTTCAGTATTCAACACCCAAACTATCCCTCCTCTGAATCTGTTCCCACAATTCTAGCTATTTTCACTTCAATTTGGAAGCAGAAATCCTACCCCAAAATTGGTAAAAATAGAAAGCATGCCTCTCACCAAAGAGAAAGCCACAAGGAGTAGAGATTATCTTTTATGGTTACTAAATCATATGTCTTAGGGCAGCGATTACCAATTGTGGTTCCAAGGGAATGCAGTATGAGTTCTGCATTTACTCAGTGGATACACCACTGAATATAT
>VYZX01007302.1:92078-165990 GCA_013401335.1 Brachypteracias leptosomus | reverse complement strand
TGTTAGGTTTGTGTTTGTAGCCGATGATCTTAAAGGTCTTTTCCAAACTAAATGATTCTATGATTCTACGGTTTAAGGCTGAAAGGACAGAAAGATAAATGATTCCTTCTGTGATTTCAAGGCTTAAGAATTTGAACTGGTGCTTAGCACCAATAGCACAGATTCTCTGTTTTAGATGTTGTCCAACATTAGCATCATACCTCATGACTGGAGTGTGATTAGCACCAGGAAATTGTTTACAGAGGACTAATACTCAGGAGAACATGGTTGTCTTCACTACTCAGGCCCAAGTATGTTAAACTCCGGACCTCCATTTTTTGGTTTTGTTTGAGGCTTATTTTTGTGCAAAAGTGAAGGAGAGGGGAAGGGAATTATCCATCTAACCACTGGAAAGTGTTTTGAAAACTTTGAATGAATAATGTTACATGGGCAGCATTTGACCTCAGTCTGGGCAGCCAAATACTCCCCCTCTCACAAGACCTTTCAGGGTCTTCCAGCTGAAAAATGCTCACAGCTCTCCATCCATGGCCAGGAGCAACAACCTTTAGAGGGCTGAGCACTTTGCTTGGAAGGGCTTTTCCATAGACATTTCCCCACTATCTGGACCAAACTGGCCACCCAAGGTCATTATGGGAACAACTCATTCCCGTAATGGTGCTGGAGAACACCAGAACAGCTGAGACAGTGGAATTACTGCTCAGGGTCTGGCTATTTTCCTGCCTTTAGTAACCACAAAAGATATTTTTTATAGAATACCTGTAATCCCTAAATAATTTCCATTTTGCATTTACTAGGAAAACAGAAATTCAACTTTTTATTAGCTCATGGCCCTCTGAAACTACTCTTTTTGAAAATGTACTTATTATCTTTTTAATTTAGATACTGCCATAAAAAATAGACAGAAGAACATAAAATGTATATACAAGGCTGTGATTTCTGTCCAGTTTGTTTAAATTAGAGAAACTCTATATTTTATAGTTGTACAAATAACTTAGAATTGTTTGGATTGTGAAACTAAATATAACATGGAAGCTGTAAAAAGACACAACAAAAGAATGAGTGACTAAAACATACTTCTCAGTAGTCTTCCATGTGCCTTAAAAACAGAATTTGCTACCAGCTGAGTAAAATAGTGTCAGGTTTTATGCCTAGAGAACCACCAGAATCTTCCTATTTGCTCATATTTTTAATTTTTCTTTTAAAGTTTTAAGATTACTTTTGTTGAAGACTTTATTTATTAAATACTTTTTAACAGCTTTAATTCCTATGTAGAAATTGAGTGCCGGTAAGTCACAATATTTACTTATTTTTCAATTTGCCTGAATTTTCTCTAAAATAATTAGAAACTAATTGTATAATACTTATAGAAACTCTCCATTTTGCTGTGTGTGTGTGATTGTTTGCTTCAGCCCTGTCGTCTTGTTGCTTTCCTAGTTTTAATGACTTTATTTCAGAAAAACGTAAAAGGCCTTCCGTGATGAGCTCTAGCATGAAAACTGGAGGTGTCTTCAGAGTGGTGTCAAAAGTGGCAGCATAGTTCAAAATGAACTTGGAAAGCTGCCACTTCACCAGATAAAGAGCCAATCCAGCAACTGATATGTGTCTTGAAATTTTTAATGGAATGGGGTGTAAAAGGCCCTCAATATAGTCTTTGGGAAGTTATGTTTCCCTCTGTTTTCTTACCTTAGCATAATAATTTTCCTGCTGTTACTACACATGCCGCCAGGCCACACTACCCATCATCCCATGCTGTCCAGATGATACCTACTGCAGTTGGTCAACTGGATACACAACAGAAGAGGAAAGAGGTGCCTAAATGCCACAATACAGAAGGGGTCACTGAAATTTGCTCAGTAAATCTAAAAGACAGTTCTAGAGAGTGACACAGCCTTTCCAGCACAAGCTCAGTAGTAATTCCAGATATCTCAGTTTCTTTTTCTATTACAAGGTCCTGATTTCCTTGTTCATTTTAGTAGTCTCCCTCTGACCATACATATTGGAGTTTGTCTTAGGATGACTGCAGTTGTTGGCAATTTTCTGTATAAGGTCCCAACAGTGGCTTGTACATGGCATTAGCACTTACTCACTTCTGTTGGAAATATGGGAATGGATATGTCCCAATGAATGCATTTTCTTTTTTCCCAATGTCTTGTACTATTGCAAGATCAACTAACCTGTCTCTTCCATTGCCAGCCTGTAGCAGGAGTCTGTGTTTTATCAGATACAACCTTGCATTTGTACGATTTAATTCATTTAGGTCTATCTGTTTGACAGCATTCATTTCCTGCCTCTCAGACCTGAGCTCTTCTCATTCTGTTTCATTCAACAGCCCATTCTATTTTGTGTGCCAAAATGATTACTGAAAATATGAAGCAAGATCAGTCCTGAGACTAAGCTTTGAGAGGCACATATGGCAGCCATTCATCGGTACTTTTCCCTGCAGTGGGATCCTTTGTCATCACCCTTCAAGCCAGCTCACTATCTATTTCAGAATTCATCAGTCTTCGTGTTCTTAACTAATTGTTTTCTATGTGATGTTATGTCATCTGCATTTTGAAAGCCAGATAAATGAGCTCTACTACAATTCTTTTGTTAAAAATCTTTTTGTTGTTGTTGTTTGTTTGTTTAAAGCAAACATATTACCTGGTCAAGCAAGGATATCATGTTATTTTGTCATTATCCAGCTTTAGTAAACCTGTTCTGTTCTTTTTGCTGCTTTCAGTAGGAGCAGCAAATGCAAAGTGAAAAACGATCTCTTCTCTCTTTTGGAAAATACTAGATCTTAATAATTGTTATCATTATTAGTATCTACTGCATTTGTTATATGCTTTACTCTCAGATTTCATAACTGAAGGATTTCAATTCTTCTGATTACACTCCACACTTTGTGCTGTTCTTGAAAACAGGAAAATGGATTAAGAAATTTCCTATTAACCAGGAAAATGGATTAAGAAAAAGTGCAATGGGATGCAAATATTAGATGGTTTAGTACTCACAAAGCTTCCAAATCTTGATTTGTAGTGTCAGAAACAGTGAAAGATCAGTGATAATTGTGTTTCTGACCAGTTTGGACTTGCATTGCCACAGTGAATTACACGAGGAAGGAAAGGCTATAATAGACAAGCAACATTGTTTCACTCATCATAGTATTTTTACTACACCTATTAGACCTCTATGGTAATTTCCATCCTTCTCAAGCTCACATGCATCGAGACCCTTCTTCCTAGGTGAAGACAACACAAGAAGCTTCCGCAGGACCTTCAGACAGTGCTGGCCCATAGTCAGTAGAGCTCGCTTTGTCCATGCAGCATCCTTCCAGCCCTGGTTTGCTCCTACATTGCTGGGGTGAGCAGGAGGCACAGGCTGCCACAATCCAGCCCTGCAGCACCATCAGGTTCCTAACTTGTGTTTCCTGCGGGGAAATAATGGAGTTCACAAATGGGAAAAGAAGGAAGCAAAGAGATAAGCCATGATGTGTCAGCTGAAATGAGCTAATATTTCAGACTGACACTTTCAGGAAGATTTCTCTCTCTCTCTGCCACTAACTGGAAGATTAATGCAGTGAGTATGCACAACTGCTAACTGCCTGTGTGTGCCAGTGCAATAATTAATAAATGTTTTGCAGTTGTTCAGTCACAATGAGAAAATTACAATCAATTGGCATTTTTGAACAGAAATTAATTGTACACTTCAGCAAGATGACACTGATAAGTCATTGCTTCAGGCACTCAACTACTCATCTCTATTTATAGCTATATAGCTGAGGACAAAAAAAAAGGAAGTGGGCAAGAGAGAAAATAAATCCCCAAAGAATTGCTATTAATTGCTTCTCAGTGTACTGACTCAACACACTATCAGAAGTCGGCTTTCAACAATTTTATTTTTTTAGGATTCATCTCATTTAGCTGTCTAAATGTACACCACACCTCTGAGCTATCCACCCCACCTGGTCTTGGTGGTCACCAGTGAGAAAGGGGCAGCAATGAGCTGACCAGTTTCTGATGCCTGTTTTAGGGTGAAGTGGATTGTGCCCTAGACTGACAAGGGAGCCCAGGGTGATTAGCACAGATTTAGCTCTGACCCAGTTTAGTTGTTTACATCTAAACAAGTGAATCACACCCAGTACCTTTTGTTTCCTTAATTTCCCATTTTAAAAGTTACTATTTCACATGATCAAAGCCCATCTTTCTGTCAGTCCTTCCAATGTGAAAGGTGTGCCATAATGACTGACAAGATATAAGAAGTCATGAGTGCAAGAGAGCTAAAAGTTGCTTTGTATAGACAGGTGTTGATGTGAACATAAAACACTTCATGCTGACAAATTCAGTTCAACTCACTCAAGAATCTGTAAACACTGATATTGGTCCAAACTTCATCCGACTCTTACTGCCAGTGAAGTATTGGAAAGGTATCAATATGTCACTGGAAATCTCTTGGGAAGCGTTTTAGTACTTCTGATTCAATCCCTAACCAGGAAGTATAGAAGGAATAGGAAAAAAAATGTTTTTAAGCCCATTAAAGCATCTGCAACATCAGCTGTGACACTGTTGAACAGAAATGAACCAAAATGAACCGAGTGTGTTTCTGGAGGGAGCAGGCAGGCTTGCCTTGCCCAGACACACAGCCACCTGCCAGAGAGGAAGGAGGCACAGTGTGGATGCTGTGAAAGAGGCTGCCTTGCTGTTCCACTTGTAAAGGCAATAGTTGCTTTTTTACACGGTGACAGAGGATGAGCGAACTGATACAAGAGCACAAGATTTGTCTCTCCTTGCTTTTCTTTCCCTTTAGTCTCTTGGGGCTCAAAGTCAAAAATCCTTATCATATTCCATGATCCATGAGCTGACAACTCAAGCCATCACAGACAGTACTGAAGCATGGGACACCAGGACTGCCCTGCAAGGCCAGTACCACGGTTGTGGCCAGAAAAAAAGCCTTTTTCTGACAGTCAGCACAGAAGTCATCCCTAATAATGGAAAATATTTTATATTATTAACAATGAAACACTAAATTTGCAGGGGATGAATTGCAATGGCTCCAGCAGCAGGGATCACATATGCATTTAACATGCTTTGGGGGATGGAGAGGATGGAAAGGTGACTGGAGTATTTCTTTAATTCACTTCTCACTCTGTGGGTCTACAATTTTAACAAAACCAATCTTCTTTTTTTTTTTTCTACATTCACATAAATATCATTGTCACAAAAAAATAAACAGTAAAAAAGTGGAATCTGAAGCAGGTCAGTTCTTGAGAAGTGCCTGCTTTCTGAAGACATGCACACAGTTCTGCAGCTTACAGCCTACAACTGTAAGATCATATCACACACGAAGAATATAACTTCCTATGTCAGAGGAAAAAGCAAGCCAGTTCTGATGCCAGAATTGTAATACAATGCTTCTCATGTCTTAAACTGCAATTTCTATCTGTATCTATATAATGCCTTCCATAAAAGGCATTATAAAATTAATTGTACTTTTCTGTTATTGTTGGGAATTGTGAGTGTTGGTAGTGTCCTATTCCTCTTGCCTTGTTGGCAATTTCCTATCAATGCTTTTTCACTCATGCTCAGGCTTGTGCAAGGTAACATTCCCCAGAAAGAGTTCACTACTGAACATCTGTGTTGTGCATAATAAAGTGCTGAGGCATGAAATGTCTGTCACAGAAAACACTATGATGAAATAGCATTCTCCCAGCCTTCTTGGATAACAGTAGATAATGTACCTCCTAACATCTTCTGAAACCTATAACCTTAGTTAAGGCAATGATTGCACAGGGAGGTGAACGAATGAGGATTATACTTAGTTTTTATGGGGCTCTGTAATGGTTTTTATTGTTAAAGGAATCTGTAGTGCTCTGAAGTTGTAATTCAGAAAAAATCAAGCCTATGAGGTAGAGCACTATGGAAGAGGACTGACTGGAAATTAGATCAAGATAGAAAAGAAAAGGAGGTCAACAATGGGTCTTCCTTCAGGGCCGTTGACAAATGTGAGACGGTGGCCACAAACCTGTGTCCAGCCTCTCATACTGTGTAAGCGGTTGACAATGCAACACTACCTTTCTCAGTGGTTGCTGTGACAATGGCTCTGCATATACCTTTATTCCTTCATGAGATACCTTGAAACCTCCTATTCTCTCACATGCAGAGGAAATGCAGACATCTGCATGGCTCCAGGGTCAAGCTACAGCACAGCATTGCTGCTACTTTGGTCTTGCCCTGTGTCCCCTTGCAGTGTGTCCTCCACCTCCTTTATGTGCAGGGAGGGTAATGGAGAGTGGAAGAGGCACTGTACAGGGCTACTACTCCTGAGGGTGGTGGGGAGTATCCAGAGGGACCTTGCCACCAGCAAGCAGTTTCCTCAACTGCAGGAAAACCTTTCCCTGATCATCAGCAAACATCACTATACACTCTGGGAAAGAACAACTACGAGAGATGCGGCTTAGCACACACTTGAACACAGCTACAGGACAGGCACTGTCTGGCAACAGCTGAGAGTAGTACTATGATTTGTCGAGAGTAAGAATGAAACTGCCGTACAAAGATGCTGTCCTGGACTGACCACCTACTTATGAAAATGATCTAATGCAAACAACATTGCTCCTTAGAAGAGTGCAAATGCTTTTTCTTCTCTGTGCTGCACCAGTAGCTCTGTTCCCTAGACAATGAAGAAGAAAAAAAGTTGGTTGTTTTTCAGAAGGTTTTCAATGACCTGTTTGACACAAGGTGCATTTTCCCAAGAAGCACTGCTGAGGACAGTTGGCCTTGCTCTAGAAAGCTCATGAAGCTACATCTCCTTGCAATAGCTGAGAGTCCAGCTCATGCTGCCAAACACTTCTGTGTACGGTACAGAACAGTCACTTCTCACAAGAAACACCATGAAAAATTGCAAAACCATAGTCATCAACAGGTGGAAAAAACACTTCTGACAGAATATGCTACATACTTTACAAGATCAGGTAGAATTTTGGGGACTATTTTAACCTCTACTAAGAGTGTGCAATGTGTTATTTGTTGCTGGTCTGTAGAAATCCAATGCCATTGTGAACAATAGAAAAGATCTGGGAAAGAAGAAAGTGAAATCTTTTAATATTAACTACGTTTTATTATTGTGTGTAGCAATAGTAGTGGTCAATGTTAGGATCTATTTTTCACTTTTTGGGAGAATGCAAGAGTTGCTTTTGTTAACACAGGCGTATGCAGTAATAAATAACTGGTTAAAAGCATGTAATGTAAAATCAGCCTTTATAAACTAGCAAAAATATACCTTGAAGTTTGTAGAGTCTATAAATAGGCAGCAAGAATTTTTTTTTAGTTTATTTTTTCTTCACTATGGTAACAGCTGAGTGTGCAAGAATGCAATACAGTGTGTGATTTTGATTATAAAGTAGTCATTTCCCTCATTAACATATATAAAAACTTAAATACCTTATGGTTATTTAATTTTTTTTTATCCCGAATATACTTTTCTTAGTACTACATACCTCACACACAGTTTAATTCTAGAAAAGATATTTACTGTAAAATATATTTGTTGAAAGGTTTTTGTTTCATAGTCTGCTTGGTGGCAGGTGAACAGCCATCAATATCAGCTGAAACAAAGGAATAGGATCTGTATCTCAGCATCCACCACATCTCATGGTAGCCTGGCCGAGAGAAAGGGCACATCCTCATGGCTCAGAGTTCCCACTCCGTGTCAACCTCCTCATAATAAAATCCTTAGAATCCACCTGTTAAAGCCTTTGGTCTAAGAAGCATGCTTATAAAAGCCTCTGACTTTGAGGTCTGCTTTCTGGGACTAAATCATATTATTTCATCCTCTGAAGGAAAGCTGACATTACTGGGACTTGGTGGGTGCATTAAAGGACAGAGTTTGACCCACTGGCTTAAGAAAAAAAATAAAAGAGATAGGACTCGAAGGTTCAAGTCCATCTTACTGCTTGACAAACTGAAAGGAATGAAATCATTGCCTTATGAAGAAAAATAAAAATTAGAACATTTTGCCTACAAGAGCTATAAATCCACATCCATGAGTGCATGCTTTATATTGAGGACTTACTTTGTAATAGTCTGGTAGTCAATAAATCCCTCAGTACCTGGTACCTTGGACAGGTCAGGAGAGATGTGCCCTCATTCTCTCCAACTTTTTGTAAGAGATGCCAGAAGAACTTACTCGCAGCAGCTTAGAACTTTTACTTTTTAACTATCTTAAAGCATTGAAGAAAATCATGCTGGGTGTCTGGCTCTGGCTGATTTTCTAGGAGAAACTTTCAGGAAAAGTAATTTTCCCACCTCCAAGGAAGAGGCTGGGGGAGGGAAGGGAACACTGTTTTGTCCATGTGGGCCCAGGAGGGACTAGTTCAGACGGGGACTGGGAGGCTCAGCAATGCAAACTGCTCCAACTTCCAGCTCTCCCACTTTAAAACCCCAGCATGTGAGAGCATACTGGATAAAGAAGTCCTCCCCATGACTCTGGCTGCGGCTGTATCACTTCTGACTAATAAGACGCAGAAGCAGAAGTGGAAGAAGACAAGTAGAAGGAGATGGCAGCAAAGGTGCCATAGATAAATGGGGAGGAAGGATGAAAGGGGAGCACTAGTCTGTAAGACACTTTCACCAGCATAGGACCCAAGACCTGAGCCTCAACTGTCTGCTATCAGAAAATACCTGCAAAATCACTGATAAAACCAGCATGGCAGTCCTTTTAGGAGATGGCTCAAACAGCACACAATTGCCATCACTTTCTTCAAGTCATCTACTACTAGAAACCTGGAGTTTTTATCCCTCCTGAGATGGTCAGGACAAGGACTTGGACATTTTCAGCTTTGTATTTTTAAAAAAGGTAATAAATTAAATTAGACTACTGTTAAAAGAACACCATGATTGCAAAGTCAAGCATTGAAAAGATAGGAAATTCCAGAGTCAGATTGTGTCATGCATGAGCCTTTGGTTTCCTACTGGTACCCATGTAAGAGGACAGGACTCCAAAAGAAGTGACTACATGCCCATTTTTCGGTGGGCACCCTGACTCATTCAGAGAGAGGATAGGCATTGCTCAGAGCATGAAAGCCGGCAAGTAGATAAGGGATTGTGAAGGATTGCTTTATCCAGATATGGAAAATGTATCCTGGGTCACACAAGGCACTGCAGGATGGTTTCAGTCTATGGTTCTTATTTTCAATGTCAAGGTTGCCATGGATCACAAATGCTTTCCATTGCAAACAAAGCCAAAAAGAGTTGCTTTTTTGCATATATAAAATGGTACCATAATGTTAATGATCATATAAAATGGTCCCCAAATTTTTGTAGGGAAGGGAGACATTTTCATTATATCAAAGAAGAGTGGTGGCAAAATAACCTCCCAAATTTTCAGGAATGAAAATACATAGGGCCTGGAACAGGAGCAGCAGCAACTAAGTATAGTCATAGACCTAATGGGAAGAAAACAAACAGAACAATCATACTGTTAAACATTGTCAGGAAGAATATTTTCAAAAAGGCTAGATTAAAGTAAAACAAAGCCAACTCTGGCATTGTTTTGTAGTGTCAAATGTTTGGCCTTACAGGCATGTAATTTAGAGATCAGCATGTTTAAGTTAGTTATGTGGAAATACTAGCGTAGGATACAGAACCCTGTACCCTCCATTCGATCGCTTTTTGAATTCAGGTCATATTATAATGACTGAAAGCCAGTGAAACATCGGTGATCTTCATCCAGTTTTGGTTGATGTACAGAAATCAGCTTCAGCTGAAATTTAGTATTATACCTAAGAGGCAAAGAGCAGTTGGGAGCTGCAGACTGCTTTTACTAGCATTTGAAAGACAGCTCTTTCTGATGAAAATAAAAAAGCTTTAGTAAGGAAAGAAAAAAAAGCATAGCTATTGGCTCTACTGTTTGGTGAAATAAACCATGTTTTCCAGTATTTTTCTTCCATCATAGCACTGAAGCTAACTTAATATTTTGTTATTGCAGAGGGAGTTCAAGAATCAGGACAAAATGCCAGTGAAGAAGCAAAATAGAGGAATGGAAATATCTTCCTTGTAAACATGCCTAAAGTCTAGACTCACACAAAAGCTGGAACTTACCAAGTCAGTCAACCATATTGCTAAATTGGGAGAGTCCAAACATTTTTCATCTTCCTTATTGCACAGCTGACAAAAGGGAGAGCTTGAACTGTTTCCCAAATGCAAGAATGTAATACCCACAGTAATGATGAACCTTCTAGAACCTATTCCCAGCTTTCATACCTGAATCTAGAAAAACAGAGCATAGAAAAGAGAGAAAATGCAGGCAAAACAGACTTAGAAAATGAAACAAATTAAAAAACCCCTACAACTTACAAACCACAGGCTATATTTTCTTACTTTCCATACCATGCTTTTCTGATACAAATACTGTCAATATCCAGTCAGTATGTATGAGCTTCCATTCAAACAAAAGGAAAGCAGCCCTGGCTTGTCAAAGAAAAGGAGACATAAAATCAGGAAGCTACCGATCGCTTTTTTCTAACACTTTCACTAGAGGACACTAGTAAGGTATGTTATTTCATTTTTAACTCAGATTTTTCCAGAAGAAAACAAAATGAAATAGACCAAAAACCCCACTAAGCCACTTAATATGCTTTTTCAGAAAACATATTAATTTGTATGGCATGGATTCTATCTGCAGCTGATATTCTCTTTAATCAAAAATACTGAACAGAATCAAAGAAAAAATGCTGATTTATATTTTATTGCCCATGTTTTATCTTTCTCACTTGAATAAAAGACCTATTTTCTGCACTTTTAACAGATCTTAATTTGAATATGTTAACAAATATTTGTATGCCTATTCTACATACAAATAATCTGTATAAGTAAATAACGCTTGCACATATATGCATACATATAAATATGCAGATATACAAATTTCAATTATTTTTAAAAATACATCAAAGAAAATCACTATTGTTATCCACCAGCTGTGACCAGATCTGTCTCTTTAACATGCTGCATTTAATGAGACATTATGTTAGCATTTTTTGCTCTCTGTGTTTCTCTGAAAAAAAAAAATCTATGTTAAAATCAGTAAGGGAATTATGTAAATAAAGTACCAACCCTGATGAAACAGCAATTATATATCTCAGCAGCTGCGTACGTCCATTTATGATAGATGATTAACTAGCAAATTGTTTGCATATTTGTTTTATGGAACATTTGGCAATTTAACTATTAGCTATGAAGGTTTAGCCAAAAGTCATTAAAATGCTTAGACTAGTAGAGATCACAGCTGGTACTATTTTAGCAAACTTATAAAATGCCTGTATATGAGACCTACCTTAAATTAAAGGACTGTATCCACAGTGGGGTGTGTATGTGATGTGAGTGGTTGCCATGACGGGCACCTAATCCACCCACTTAGCAGTTAGTGGGGTCTCAGAAAACCCAAGTTCTGGGTTCTTCTCCTGTTAAGGTGATTTGAACCCTAACACCTATGCCACTAAATTTGCCTTATCCTTTTGTCCTTTTGACAGTCTCAAGGAGGGGTAACTTTGCATCAAACCAGAATAAAGGCACAAATTTGAGAAAGCCTCTAGAGCTTCAGGCAGCTCTTGGCTGTTGGAGACTCAGATTCTAGTTCCTCTTTGATGGATATCTAACATAAATAGCACGGTTACAAGTGGTGCACTGGGACTGGGATCATTGCAATATAGAGTTTGTCTCCCTTTTACATAGTGAACGCGCAATTTTTAGAAGGAAGTAAGGCTCTCACCAAAAGGTGGAAATCCTCTTGCACTATGGACTTGAATCTGCTCAGAAAGGAATCTGCATTTTGGTTTCCTGCAGTTTGGGTAAGTGTATTGACACCTGAGCTGTGGGAAAGAAGAGCAGATAACCTCTTCCAGGTGTGGCTGGGGTGGTTGAATACATCATCACCTTACCCCTGGCATCACCCAGAGATCATTTCTACTATCATTGAGCCAGTAGAGTATAATTGTGAGTAGTCCCTTTCTGTATTCAGTGCCAAATGAAGAGATCCAAGCTGTAAAAACAGACTTAGCACTAAAATAAATGAGGGCTTTTCTGTATTTTCATTCATCACATGCTGTTGCAAGCAGCATCCTTCAACTCCAGCTACCTGAAAAGTCCATGGGTTGCCTTGAATGTAGGTACATTCAGGTTCTGGAAAATGCTTATTAACTGAAGTGAGCATGAGTCTTCAGTTTAGGGTTTAAGACTTCTCTGAAAGCTTTATATTTTTTTATTCAGGGCGACAATTAATATTTCAGTTCTGCTGTTACTGTACTTCATTGTTTACATGAGAACAGGTATAGTATAAAAAGGGATAGTTTGGACCTTTATATTATGACAGGGAGCACACAGCCGTATATCTCAAGGAAGAAGTTGCACTACATAAGACAATTTGCACTGGTGAGTCCCAGTTCATCAACCATGTGACCCCCTACTTTGCTGTAAGAGAAGAGTTAGTGCTTCTCCAGTAACCCTGCAAGCCTCTGTCTTCTCTCATCTCCAACTCCTTCCTACAGGCCCACTTTCAGAGTCACTTTCTCCATGAAGTAAACTGCACATTTGGCCCTTGTTTCCAGACACACTCAGCCCTGTAGCGTGCATGAGTAGATGTAAGGACCAGAGGTTTCCCTCTGTCTCTCCCTTGTGTGGCTGCTTTGTATCTGGGCATGGTCAAACCCAGAGCAAACATTGATCTGCTCGGACTGATACCCAGAGATCATACAGCTCTAGCTGTTAATTACAGACACAAGGCTTACATGTTGTTTCGTGGAAAAAGAAAAGCATCAGTGTAAGCTCACGTGTAGCTGCAGCTGCACTGTTGTGCATATACACGTAGATACATAACAGCTGCACCCTGCCTGCTTCTCCCCACTGTTTGTGCGCGACTCTCCTCTGCCCTCCGCTCTGCTCTTGCAGATGCTCCCTCACCTCTTCCCACCCAAAAGGAGCCATCTGAGCTCAAACACTGCAAGTATTAAATTTATAAACATTATTTTGGAGGTTTGAGGCAAACCAGGAAAGAGCTCATGCTCCCAAAATCATACTGATTCACCAAGCTAACACTATTATGAGCACGTATCAGCTTAATCTTGCAGTGCAAGTAAGCAGAGGAGTTTAAACATAAAATTGCATCTGGCCAAAAGTCCACTGGTTTTGTTTCCTTGAAATTTCAAATACAAAACACATTTTTCCTGTAGTCTTGTTAACTTGTTTCATCAGCAGCCTCACTAGTGTCAGAGTTAGCCTGGAAGATTCATGAGAAATTAGAGAAGTATGTTGTTTGGTCTATTTGTGAAACATACTTTCCAGGAACAGTATTTCCTTCTGTTCCCTCTCATATTTTCTCCCAGCCTGTTGCTATGCTGGTGTTGTATGTATTCCCTTAGTTTATGCCATAAGCTGCCTATGAGAAGACAGTGTAGTCCTCTGTAATGTAGTTTTGTCACTATGGACATAGAAATCCACAAAAATGACGTTCATTATAGAAGCCTGACAGGGTAGATGAGTAATTCATCAAGACAATCATTGACTCCCCAGTGAGGTGGGGGCTATGCTTCGGAGACCAGTTATAATTTATCCCCGCAAACTTGATGGTACATGGCTATTGCTAAGGAAAAATGGATAAAACTTTAGCGCAACACACAGCCTGTAATGGGGTTATAACTTTTTTCTATAGGTGAAAAGAATAATTTTCTCCTTTAACCTGATGTGCGGCTTTCTGTGAGAGTTATCAGGTGAGATGTCTGTCTTGCAATGGCGCTGGGGCATTGGGAAGCACTGTGGGATAGTCTGTAATGACAGATTTGTCTAAAATATCAGATGAACCAAGTTCAACCTTTCCCACTTTCTCATTTTTCCTGATCTAGTGCACAAGATGATGATGATTCCAGCAGAAAATGTATAGAAGGAAAATCTTCTTGAAGAGTTGCCTTCCTAAATTAAACAGGATAAAGAGCTGACCTGAATTTGTTTGCTTGTCTTTAAGTAAAGAACTCATGAAATCTTAAAAAGCAGCTTTTTGACTGTAAACAGTGACTTTGCCTATTTAATGCATCTTAAAAGACTTATCCTGCTTCCCTCCACCTCCGAATGATGGGGAGGCTTCCCGGGGAATATGTGCAGGGACATTGTCTTCCTCAGGCTCTGAGCTTGCGATCGCTTAAACAACCAGTTTCTAGCCAGTCTGACTGGAAAAAAAAACAAACTAAACCAAACCAAAAAACAAAACCAAAACATGAAAGTGTTCTTGAGTCATGGAGGTCATGAGAGGAGTTGCTGGTGTTAGGTGTCTCAAGGCTCCTTCTCCAGCTCCCTGGCAGGTATTTATGGCCCAGCTGCTCTCTCCATCTGTAATCCATGCATACAGTGCTGCTTTGACAGATGCTACAATCACTGACACCAAAGATACCCTGAACTGACTGTCTAAATTCAGGAGAGTGCCTTAAAATCTTGTTGTTTCAAAATGGCATAGTTTGATGCTTTTTATTTGCCTTCTGGGTTCGAGTTTCCAGAGTCATACCAGCGATTGCAATCATGAAGCCTACAATTTTTTTCCTAAAATGAGACCTCAGATTGCCATTAATAGCTACTTTCCACAGATGAGGATTTAAGAAAAATATCAAACATTTTAAAACTCAAAATAAAATCTTGAGAATTGCCAACATTTTATGTCATTGGCTCCCTTGCTGTCCTCATCTCCTCCTGCCTCAAAAAACCATTTCATCCATGTCAGATAAGAGAACCAGAACACATGATATCTGTCCAAAATCAGAGTGCAAAAACACATTTTGCAGCTCAGGCCAATCTCATCTCACCATCTTTAATAACAGCTCCATTTTAGAACATTTGGAGAGTAGAAAATTAAGAGTAAATAATAATATGTTCTTCTGATTAAAAACTGCTCCGAATGTACTTTTATTTTTAAAGAGCCTCTTTTAATGCACTCTGCAGCTTTAGAAATTACTCCATGGTAGAGTGAACTGTAGTCCTACTGAGTGAAGTATAAGATAATGAATAAATCATTTTAATTTGACTTGGAAATACGATTTAGGCCTTTAGTTACTACCATAATAGAAATAACAAGTAATCTCAGTTTTGCAAATTCTTTGGATTTGTTTGTTTTGGGTCTTTCTTTCTTTTTTGGGAGGGAGGGGAGAAGTGATTGTTGCTTTGTTTGGGTTTTTTGTTGTTGTGTGGGTTTTTTGGTTGATTGGTTTGTGGTTTTTTAATGAAAAGCTATTTTTTCAATGATATATTAGTTTCAATCTGAAATTACAAAAAAAATTTGAAAGCAAATATCTGTATTTTCTTTGAAAGATCAAAATTCTGAAAATCAAAAATAATTATTGACTACATTTTTTATGTGAAGAAGTCTTTTAAGTGTTTCTGTTCGTGTGCGTGCATATGCATGAATTGATCCTGTTCGCTAGTAAATTCTGAAAATAAGCAAACTAAAGTATCCCTTTATTTATTGCTAAGATGGGAACATCACCGAGCTGCAACTGAAAATGAGAGTCCTACTGTAGCAGTCACTGTAAGAGAAAAGTCTGTTCCTGTTCCAGGACACATACAGACCTAGATGTCATTTAGAGGAGAAAGAAATGAGTCAGGGTGATGAGGTCACATTAAAAAACCTGAACTTAGCAGAAAAACAGGAGTCTCAGCCTGCCACAAGAGCTCTTTTCAGGATGATGTAATTTCTGCTAAATGGCTTGAAATTACATTATTATCCAGTACTGCACATACCCCAAAGTATTGACCTGTGTGATGTTGTGTAATTTTCCCAATGAGAAGGAATATTAAAAAATAATTATCATACCTCAAAATACTGTGACTTGTAATAGTGGATACAAGTGCTATGATTTCCAAGATTTCAAACAGAAGAAAGAACATTGGAAGACCTTTTTTGAAATGGCTGTCCTTGAGTATAGAAGACAGTCCCCTCTTTTTTACAATTAACTGAATATCGTACTTACATCACCATAAAACTTTGAAAGGATTGGGATCAACTTATTGTTTGACAAAGCTAAAGCAAGAATGGTAATCAATCCCTTGGCAATGGAAATTTTAAATTTAAAATAAGCTTTAACAAAGCCTTTGAACCTTCAAACATTTTATCCTTAAGAAATTAATGGGTCCCTGAAGTCTTATTTCATTTTTTGTTTCAGTTATATATACTCCAATTACATTAATCAACAATGCAACAAAATAACTGATAGAGACCAACCTCCTGGAAAAAAAATCCTCCTGATGCCTCTTTGCCAATTCTCTCCTTTTTCCCATTTTTGTATTTAAAACTGCTTGGGGTTCTACAGAAAAACGGTACTTTTTGGTTTCTAAAGCTCTGTTTATTCCAGTTTTGGTTTGCTGTTGTAGTAACACCACCTCCCATCCCTGACCTATTCCCCTCTCCAGCAATTTGTGTTGGCTGCAGGAACACCTACAGATGAAAGCAGCCCTATGTGAGAGGTTTCCTTCTGCTGAACCTGGAACAGCACCGAAGAGTCCTTCAAATGTTTCCCTCTTTTAAAAGCAATTGGAACTTTATAGAACATTTTCTTTTTCCTCTTAGGAACAATTACCATTGTGGTCCCCAAGCTGCCATGCCAGCCTCTGCCTTTGGGCAAAAATGAATATATTTTTCAAGTTTCACTACATCAAAACCTCCTAGAAGTGACCTTCCTTGTTACAGGTATAGATTGTGGCTGCCTTTATTGTGTCTACTCTTAAATTCCATCATAGTTACAGTTTCAGTCTATCTCTGCTTCTCCCAAACATGAAAAACGAGTCTGTGTGAACTGTTGACACTGTTTTCCCCTCTCAGTTCCTTTGCTCTGCTTAAAAACTAAGATCCTAAAAATAAATGTATCCAAGCTTCAGCCTTCTATCTGGTATCTCCTCACAGGGCTTTGTAAGGGGCTCATATCCAGAATTGAGCATCATTATGTCATTGCTGTGATATTTAGCTGATCTTTCTGCTATCATTACCTGGAAGCACCATTGCATAGGAACCACATGTCTGTTAGTATTTGTATTATAAACAACTTAGGGGGTTTATATATCTCAGAGGTAAGAATTTGCTTTTGACTGAAAGTCAAAAAGCCAAAAAGCAGAATTTTGTTTAATTTGACGTAAATAAAACCGATTTGCTGTGGCAGTTCTATTTATACCAAGGGACGAGCCCTTGTATTTAGATCAGTTTATCCAGATACCACATGAGGATCATGGTGCTGGCAGAAAGTTTGTAGTGTTGGGTCAAAATTCTTGCACCTTCTAGCAGAAGAGTGAAAGGATAACTCTGATACATAGTGAGATAGAGAGGCAGTGTATCCCTCTGCTGTGGTCCTCCATTAAACGCTAGAGCATCCAACAGTGATGTGATGTGCCCAAGGCAGTAAAGCGAAACTTGGCCTTTAGCTTGTCTTCCATATAGAAATACATCTTATTTATTTGTAATTGCAGATAACTAGCTGATGAGAAGGGCTGATCGCTTGACAGTATGGCACTGCACAGCCACTGAACTTTAAATAGCAGTTTCAGTCCTGGCTTTCCTGGATACTATTGCCTTGAAGCCATGGTCACATGGGGAGTAGAGAAAGAGGCACTCCTCTACACTTGTGTACAGTACAGCTTTGACCATCTTGAAATGGCCTGATTTATCTGGATTTGATGCTTTCACAGTTAGATTTCTTATGTTGCTATCTTTCTGCTTTCCTCTGCCATATCTTGCATAATTTGCTTTGTAAATATGTTCAAATGTTAAAACATCTTTACTGAATTTACTTTATATAGTGCACCATGCATATACATTTATTTTTTAAACCAATGTGAAGAGAACTGTTAACAAAGACCATTAAGTTAGTTCATTAAAATAATGAAAAAGTAACATTAACAAACTGGTTGTGAAATGAAATATCTGGGGGATTTCTCCAAGGAAATTGCAGAAACAGTCTTGTGGCTGGAAATAATTACAGATATGGGTGTGTTTTATACGTGCATATTTAAGTGCTGCATTAAAGGCATTGGATCTTTTTTGAAGTGCTATTTATTATTTATAATAAACTTTTGCATGTCCAAACCTGTCTGCAGCCATCTTAAAAACTGTAGATGAGAGGTGTAAGACAAAGCCCTCAAAGACTTCCAAAATACAGCCATCCTGAGATGACTACTGATGACAGTTCTCTCAAGTTTTTTCAAATTTCTGGAGCATTATAAAAATTAAAGTAAAACTCTTGGCCTCATTTTCCTGCCCTAGTATAAAATTTCTGATATTTTAGTGAGGAGCCCTGATTGATTTAAAAGTGGAAATCAGTAGTTATCTGCTCATGGTAACTCATTTCTGGTTTCTGTACTCATTTATGTCTGTAGAAAATAATCTATGAAGTAAACGTATATGGGAGAACTGTAGAAGCAATATAAACCCTAATGGCTGGAAGGTCAAGCGCTGGGAAGACCTAGACTTGCCTGGCAACATTAAGTTACTCCCTGACGTTTTCCAGAAATCTATAGAAAAAGGCAGACAAAGCAGAAAAAAGCATTTGACAAGCAGGACTTGTAATACAGACTCACAGCACTTGTAATACAGAAACATTCTGAAACAGCAACCTCATCACAGGCTGTACAAACATCAAGAAGCAAGATCCATTTAACTCTGGGCATAATAGCAAGCAGAAACAGCAAGGAGATGACATCAAGGCTAGAAAGGTATCCACCAGTAATGAATCTCCCCAGCTTAGGACATACAAGCATGCACAGCACAGCCATGAGACACAGTTCTCAATCACTTGCAGTCAGACTATACAGGGGAAGTTTTTGAGCAGCAGATCTGCCAAAACATTAAATGAAAATTAGATGTCTTTAAAAGCAAGACCATGAGTGAGAAAGTGGGGCCCAAAAACCCTTTAGGAAGAGCCACCAGAAGGGAGAGTAGTACAGGCATTAATTCTTGTGCCTTGTGACAGCGAGAAGGTAACTCAGGGTAGAAAAAAGATCTTTGTGTCTGTGGCCCTGTCCAGGTTTAAAAAAGAAGTAGTATTAACCTGTCCAGGAGGTGAATTATGGGCAACTCAAAAGCCCATAGTGCATTCACTCATCCTGGGCATTGCAGGATGATTTGCTAGACCTCACCACAGGCTTGAGACTAGACTCCGACCACTGCAGCTTCCTCAGTCTTTGATGCAATAATTTACAGGACAGACTTACAGGACAACCTTAAGAGCAATTTAACATCTTTTCTTTTCCCTCTGCTGCCTGACTGGCTTTGCACACAGCTCCTCCACTTCTCTAGTTCAACTGAGGCTCAAACCCTCACTGATTTATTTGTATATAAATCAAGAACGAGATCAGAGGAAGACCTTTTGTATAAAGGAAAAATCTGGTTTTATAGCTTGAGCAATAAGTGCTTGTTAATAGGTTTAACCCAAAACCCGATGTACAGAACACAATAATACTGTGAAATACAGATTTTGGATCTAAATTTTTTCAGTGACATTATCAAACCTAGCAGAGAAATAAGTCTTAAAAGAAAGGACAATGGTGATTCAAGCTACTTTGACAGTTCCTCTATCCCAGCACAAAGCATGAGAGTTGGGCAAAGAATGTGATTTGAACTTCTGCTTCCTTCTCTGTAAAATATTTTCTCTTAAAAAGGAGCAAACTGTTTTCTTTCTCCCATCCCCACCTTTATCATCTGATTTTTCTGATACTGACAGTTATTCTAGTATGCATTTCTACTTTCTCCCTTTTCCCCTAGACTATCTACCACTCAACAATTTTTCAGCATGGTTTCAGGTATGTGGCAGAAAGAAGAAACAAGGACTGTAACTGCTTTGGAAAAGTTGTGAGGTTTTTTTAAGTAATAAACCTGTGTGTCAACCAGCTCTGAATGACATGGCATTAGAAATAAGAAAATACGGGGGAAAAAAACATGGAGGGAAAAAGTCGGAATTGCCTAGCTCTTTCTCATTTCATCTGCTGGCCTTTGTGGCTCTGGTCCTGCCCATGCGCTGATGTGGGGACAAGGTGGTCAGCTTTGCAACAGGGGGGTTACATGTTACCTGCTGTGGAGATGAAACCTGCAGCAATACATTTCTTTCCAGAATTTCACCCAAGAAGTGTGTTTAACGTGCCTGCTGCCATAACCCAGGGAAATCTCAGCTGGTTCCTCTGCCTTTGGAGAGGATCATCTTGACAGGTATTTTTTGTCTGTAGGAGTTAGGGCCTGAAAGTGAACCCACTTTCCTGGGAATTAGGGCAGTTGAAGCCTAGTCAGAAATACACAGTTGCCTTGAAACATTGTCCCAAAGCAGGAGAGAGGTTTCAGATGTTAAGGGCTAGTTAACTAGCCACGACAAGGGCCACACTAGAACCCTGACATACCATTCTCTGTAGTGGGTAATTATTAGCACCTTTCTTGTCAAATATCCCTCTCTAGACAATGTTTGGCTACAGTTTATGGCTGTAAGAAGGGCCACGAGCTATTCCCTTGCCAGTGACAAAAAAGGCCCACCTGTTTGAGGGAAAATTGAGTTTGGGTGTGTGGACATAAGCAGCACTAAGTCACAGGGTCTCTGAATCGGCTGCTTGTCCCTCTGCCATTTCATTCACTAGTACAAATATAGTCAAAATATTAGTAACAGAACATTAGTATATGGCAGAAAAACAACTTTTTTATCAGTGTCATTACTATAGGACAGTTCTAGCTGCATCATTTGTCTCTTCTTTGTATTTTCTTCTTTTTTATTGAAACATAGATGCAAGTTCAAAATTAAGCAATGAGATACCGCTCATCAGATAATATGCTGCAACTAGCCGCATGTGTGGTCGTGCTGCAGTCCAATAACAAAGTGCTTCAGCTCAAACTGCTGAGGTGGTGAGGGTACACATGTGCTTATCTGTCACCCTTCAGGTCACCAGTGCTTGCTCATGGGATCCTGACAGCTTTCAACTCTCTATTCTGTTCCAAATTTCACCCTAGAGAGAGTATGTAGGTCAGCTGTTTGGAATACATCCAGTACAGCAAAACAACTGAAAAATCTGGGGTTTGTGGCTCTCAGCTGCTACTGGGACAGCTGTGAAGAGGGACATGGGGAGCCAAACTGGAGTGTCTTTACCCCAGGTTAGTACTGTGATACGGCTGAATCCCACCAACAGCAATCCAAACAAAATATACCCACTATTTAGACACCAAATAACCATGAAGATGACTAAAGAAACTCCATGACTTAACTCGATGATCAGCACATGGATTTGGAGGGGAGAAGGGCACAGCTCACTCTGCTTTCTGAGCAGAAAATCCATGCTATTGCAAAAAATTTTCTACCAGTAGTTTAAAAAAGTTACAGCACTGGAAAGGCACATGTTATATAATTTTGAACAGCAGAAGTACAGCTAAGCCAACTTTAAATAGTAACCATTTCAAATAGTGTCTTCACAGAACGTTTTCAGAGCATTATTTTCACAGCAATAATGTCTGCATTCATAATTACAGCAATAAGTTCAAGGTTTCTGGAAAATGAGGGTGAAAAGATAGAATAGTAGATTGCATGTGGGGAAATGAGATTGAGAGAGTTACTCAAGCACTGAAGTAATAATATATTCTTATATTAATCTGAATAATTTCCTAGTTCCTATCTTAATATGTAGAATAAGGAATTCTGTGTCCCTAATGTACTGATTTGGTCAGAAAAATCACCCACACTGTTTTATACGAAACACTGAAACAGACAGAACCAATTTCCATTAGCGTTCACATTTTTCCCCCAAAGCATCTACTTACCATTAATGTAACTGCTCTACATTGTCCTCTTATTGTCCTGGATATGAATAAATCATTAGCCTTATTTTATTAATGAGGCCTAGCTAACAATATTCCCAAACTGGCTGTGCTCTCATATCTTGCAGTATTATAGATAGGTGCATGCTGTACTTTTATTCCTGTACCAGGAAAGTCTGGAAGCTGCAGTTGAGGTGATTATGTAGCCTTCATTGACAAATGAGATCTGTTCCAGGCAAAGCTGGAAGGAAAAAGTCAGGTTCAGTTTCTGATTTATTTTTTCTTAAGTGCTGGAAACTTTTTGCTGATTTCACAGGTTAGACTTCGCATTTACAGTAGATAGCACCTTTTATCTTAAGTATTAAAATAAAAAGCCTTAAGCATCCTTGAGCAATGAATAGGTATTCCTGGACTCTGTTATAGAGGACTGGAATTGGGAGCTGCTCTCACTTCACACATGGGGATCGGCAGCAATAGGAAGAGCTCTGCACCAGTGCTGGGAGCACTTGTGGTTTCCCACTGAAGGGAGCATGTCAGGATCTTCCCATCTCCTCATTACTCCTTCTCTCATACTGGGCATTTAAATTCTTTGGGGATGCACAGGGGCAGGCAGATGTGCATGATCTCTTCCTGGTTGCAGAACTAGGTAAAGGTGAACTTGCTTTGGCCTAGAAACTGCACAAATATACATTTAGGTAGGGTGGATTTTTTTAACTGTATAAATCTGGAGCCAATGGTTTTTCTGGGCCACAAGCAGAGTAGCTTGCATCTGCCTGTACTCACCCATGGAGGCAGATCAAGGGTGCCTAATAAAAGGGTCAACTTCATTCTCTTTCAGATTAGTCATAGTAATAGATGTAAGTAAAGGAATGCTAGGCATCAGTACTGGAATTGTTCTTTCAAATTGTATTATTTCCTTCTCATGTTAACCACCATCCAGAGCTGACCACCCTATGGGCCAGTCCTACCTAACGAGACGTTGGTGCCCATAGGTCCTCAGCTCAGTCTCTACTCAGTCTCAGCACCTGTGCACACAATGAGTACAAAAACTAGTCTGCTGGCAACATACAAAAGGATTTAAGCCACCTCCTTCAGCTGTGCTGCTCTGCAGGGCTAACACGAGCCAAGAGCAGGAAAACATCTCTGTCGCTAAGTCACCAATACAGCAACGAGCACACCCAGGGAGCAAATGTGTTAGGCAAAACTGCAGGGTTTGTACAGTCTGTGGGGCAGACCTGTGCTTTATGGCATTTTTCTTCATTTTTATCACTGATTTGTTCAAGGGATCCCTTATGGTTCAGGCTGTGAGGGGAGACTGAAGGGAAGTATGAGAAAACAATTAGGAGAAGCAGCTAACGTAAAGGGAATGAGGGAAGGAGAGATATGGAAGTGGAAAGAGCAAAGATTAGAACTGTGATGGGTGGAAGATTGAAACTGATGCAGAGAATACATTATTGGGAGAGCTGCTGCACAGACCACAAAACCCAACAAGTAGGCAATATAACACTGGAATTTGAGTTAGACTTTAGATGAAATGGAAAGCCAGAAGTGATGTATTAACAGCTGTGCTGCTGCGCTTGCCTCTGAAGGTTCGCTACTTGAACTCAGCAACAAGCATATCCTAAGAAATTTCATTCTGGTCTTTAGCCTTCAAATTGATTTACCACAATATCTGCTGCACCTGACTGAGGATAGAGAGATTATCTTATGAACAGGACACATCATCACAGTTGCATGGACTGATTTCTCTCCAGCTATTACTCCCAGCTCTTTGCATATTTTTGTGTCACATTTTGACCTGAGAACAAAGAACTTTCAGTATATATTTTCTGCCTTTTTGCTATGTTTTGGGAAATTATCATTGCTTCTGTTTAGTCAAGCTATGGTGATACACACTCAGAGGGGATCTTTTCTGTCTGTCTCACATTATGTACCTTATTCCCATAACAAACAAATAGTCCCACTTGCATTACTCACTCCATGAATCCAGATACTCTCGAGAGCAGTGCTATATAAATACCTAGATAGATAAATCAGCAAGATATTTCTTTTCTCCTCTGATAGGAAGGAATCTGGGGAGTGTGCATTCCTCAGTAGTCTCTCTTTGTTTTTATAATAAAATCTCTTTCCTACCACTCCAGCAAGAAAAGATGAGAGGTATCTGGTGCCAATGAACTCTCATACTTGCTTAGAATACTAGACTGCTATTGTTTTTAATATTTAAAGCTGCAATGTTGCCATGTAACTGGGGAAATAGCTTTTTCTGTTTAAATATTTCATGGCTTGTTAGAGTCCAAGTGCAAGAAGAATTTCTTTAGTATGTTAGAGGCCCACCCTGACTGAAAAGTTTTTTGTTAACCCCTGAATGTGTTTCAATTTCTCTGTCTTGCAGGAATTTATTAAGCATGATTTGATTAATTCAGAGACTATGAAGGACTGGAGAGTAACGGGCTTTTTCTTTTCACTTTTGTATAGGTCTATGTTAATCTTTTTAGTATGTTTTTCTAATATGCAAGAAAATCTTTGATTTGATACTGGAATTCTAGTTTAGTATTGTGTAATTATGGTTTTAAAAAATATATATTTCCTGATAAACCTTTCCCTTATTGCAGACTTCCAGGACTAGTCAGTATCAGAAATAAAAGCTTCATTGTGGGTATTGGCCACTTATTGCTACTTCAGAGTTGCACACACTGCTTGCTTTGAGGGGTGCTTGCAGTCTTGGAGATGAGCTACGGCCCACTTAGCTCATATAAGGTATAGTCGGGGTGACTCTAGCTCCAGACACAAAAATTTAATTGATTATTTCATTTCCATTCCCTTTTTTCGGTGCTTGAGTACACATTTTGTTCACACTTTCTATAACAGGATTGTATATATGATCCCCTAGGCAAAATAAACTCTGTAAGCCCAGTGCTTTGTCTTCAGAACAATCAAAGTCCAAAAGTTTCTTCTGATCTCAGCTGATAATAGCTGAAGTCTGATATCTCCTGGAAGTGTGTTTGTACACTGATGGCTCTGGTAGTGAACTCAGAATAAGACAGAGGTTAGAAAAATCCGTGATGAAACAAGGTGATTTGAATCAGTCCTCAAATTACTGCAATTTTCTGCATGTTGTCCTGGTCCCTCAATTATTTTTATTCCAAATACAGTAGATACTGTCATCATCTGGAAGGTGGATTTTACCAGCTGCTTTGCACAAAGATCCAGAATGGTAAGCTTATTATGAAATTGAGGAAGAGAGATGGTTTAGAGTAACACTTTGGGAACGTTTGGGAATGGTGACAGTGCAGCAACGTGCACATAAGTATTTAAGTATAACAAACACAAAACCTTTGAAAGCTTGGAAAAAAATCAAACTGCCCTCATGAGCTACTCTAAGTTACAGAAATATTTGCTTAGAATCCTAATGTTAATGAAGTATTTTAGAGGAAACCATAACAAACATGTCCAGAGATGGAAAAAAAATGTATGGAGGATAATCGTCTTGCTGACAAACACATTTGTTTGCTCTTTACATTAAAAGTTAATGATGTGTGCTGGCAAGCAGAATGAAGTACAGATGATGGTTTGAAAGCACTCGTGCCAGATGTTCATTCAACATTTGGACTACTTTTGTTTCCATGCTCCTTTTGTCACATTTCACTCCCGAACATTGTCTGCAAGGCTGGCCTCGGGGCTACAGTTGCAGGATGCATGTGTCTCTGGTGCTCAGCTCCTGCCTTACTGCTGCTGCTGCTGGAAGAGAGCAGCCTGTCACCAGTCACACACCTGCCACCACCTCCCCACTTCAACCTGGAGCTCTGGTTATCTCAGACCATGGTTTTAGGTAGGCCTCAAACTTTGCAGGTGAAAAATAGGTTCTGTACTTGTGCACCCAACCCATGAAGAGCATCGTAGAGGGGATGTGGATGCTACAAGACTTTTGAATGCAATGTTAGAGCACCTCCCTGGCACTGGATCTTGCAGCCCTGACCTGAGTGCATTCACTGTCTCTATGGTATTGGGACACTGATGGGCATCTCACAGTGTGATTAGTGAAAGACAATATAACAAGGAGACACTCTTTTTCCAAAGGGAAACCAGAAAGGCAAAATCTATGTACTTTCAGCTTTATCCTCTCCAGCTTCTAAGCATACAATTTATTCTTTTCCAAAACACGCTGAGGATACCTGCTTTCAGTTCAGCCACAGATTTAGCATACCGACTTAAAATGTGGGAAATCATGTCCAATTTCCTTTTCTGCCTGAAGGGATGTGAATCAAAATATGCACAAGCAAGTGACTTGGTCACCATGTTAGTCTGGGATAAAAGTCTTGAAAATTGCTCTTGCTGCTCCACTGTGAGAAATTAAAAATTATTTTGACCTAGAAAGGAAGTGACTCTCACAATGACACTATACTCCTGTGCTTACAGTGGAGCAGGAAATCTGAAGTCAGTCATATTCCTACAAATACTTGTACTGGAGTTAAAATACATTTAAATATACATTGGAAGATGAAGTACTAAATGTCTGTATTTTTTGTCCCAGATGAATGCCCTAGTTGACCTACTTCAAAGTCAGGCTTTACTCTCTTTAACAGTTAGGTATCACTAACTAGGTATTTGGACTAGATGATCTCTAGGGTCCCTTCCAACCTAAGCCGTTCTATGATTCTATGATCACCAGGCTAATAAGACAGAGGTCCAGATGGATTTAAAAATGACAGATGTGCCCGTGCAGGCTACATGGCAAATGCAGGGCCTCATGGACAAGATGGCTTCACCTCGTAGGAAAAATGGTGTCTCACCCTGCAAACAGAAATCCCTGCAGCCCCTGCAGGGTGGATGTGAGAGGTATGGAAAGGTCAGGTCAGCAGGATGTTGGGTGTGTGAGCATCTTCCATGGCACAGGTGCCCTGCAGAGCATGGCAGGATTGAGCAGGCTCACTTGCTGCCCCTGACTGTGCTTGGTCGGGGGCAAGACACCCCAGTGTCTAGTACCACCAGGACTGTACTATGGGATTTTATTGATAAAAGTGAAACTGTCAGATAAAAAGATGGGAGGTGAGAGGGAGTGGAAAGTGTGAGAATGAGGGAAAGCTGCTTCTGCAGAAGCTGAGTGGAGTAAACATGAGGAGTTATGGGCCTGGGGCAGCACTAAGCAACTAAAGATGGGTTATAGATGCATTCCTTTCCTCTGCCTGTCCCCTGCCTCTTTGGGAGTGGTATATGAGCCCAGAGGCACTGCTGGCACAGGACTGTGCACTGAAAAAGCACCCACAGGGGTATCACTGCCAAGGAGAGCAGCAGCTCCTTGCTTTCGCCAGATTACAGAGTTCCCAATGCAAAAAGACTGTGTCTCAAATTTCAGATGATCCCAGAAAAGTATGAGCCAAACGTATACATCTGAGAGTAATATTTGGCCTGTTGTGCTTTGATCCTTCAGTGAATATTGAATTTTACTGATTAAAAATACATGAAAAGTATTCAACAGCAATCAAACATCACCTTCACCATGAAAAATAAACCTTCCCCATTTTTGTTGCTTTCTTGAAGTCATAAATATACCAGACTATGCACTGAATTCCTCCCTGTAAAAGAGCTGAAATTTTGCTTTCTGCTAATAATCCTCTTCACTGTGGAGACTACAGAAATTGGTGTACTTTGGCTGAGGTTATCTGGAAGTCTAGGTCCAAAGACATTAGTCATAATACAGAAATGGCAAGCATTATTAGTCTTTAGTTTAATTTTTCAAGTAAAATGGCAGTCTACAAAACATGGGAGTAATGGCCTGTGGTTTAAAACTGGCATGGAGTAGCAAATTACATACAAGCAAAAATTTAATGAAGCAACAGTGACTAAGTAAAAAGTGACAATGCACACAGCAGATTTTCTTTCCTGATTGGCATATTTCTGCATCTGCCAACATTATTTCTGATTAGTCCAATTGCCACATGTGGAGTTCTCCCTGTGGAAACCTTAAAGCAGATCACTTACGCAGGGTGCAGTGAGCCCCTGGAAACTGCAGGTTCATATGTCTCCTCATACTGTTCAACTTGTTTCAAAGGACCCAGCTGTGCTCTTGCCCATCCAAAAAAACCCCAAAAAAACTGGGATCACCACGACTGCTCCATGGGAGAAGTTAAGCTGGAAATTTGAAGAGCTAAGGTGGAAAGGAGTAGAAGATGTAGGGCACAAATTCATAATTATTTAACTTCCATTATTGATAGATAATTAATTGGAGGAATAACCTTTCCTGATTTGAAAGTATGGATTCGTTTTACTAGTCTCTGAAGAGCAGAAACCAACTAAATTAGAAACAAGAAAAAATAGCCTGTGACATTTTTCCAGAGTTTTTGTCAAAATCTGACCAATTTCACAGGAAAATTAAAGGCCATTTCTGATATCTTGCTCACATAAATGAAAAAAAAAAAAAAGTTCATATTTTTAAATATTCTATTCCAAGAGGAAACAAAAGTTGAAACTGGAATTGTACTGGGGACAGAAGCTTCATTTTCCAAACAGCCATTCTAGAAACTATAATCTAAAGTGAAATTAAATAGCCTGCTTTTATTGAGACAACCCCCAGGTAACGAAATCCAAATAGAATCAGTGGTAGAGATGACCTGGAATTTTCTGGTGAAACTTTTTTTAATCTGAAAGTAACAGCTGCAACTAAGCCGAAGAGTTTTGTGGAAAGTAGTCAGCTGTGAAGAATCTGCAGTAAAATAAAGTCCAAGATGCATCAGAAGCTTGCCAGGCTTCCTACCAAATTGTGTCATGGTTTGCTTGAAGGACCAACTTCAATATGTGGCTTGCCGACTTCATCATGTGAAATCCCTCATCCCAGGTACTCTTGGGTTTTCAGGGTTTTACTCTTACCGCAGTCTCACAATAGGGCTGCTCATGAGATATGAGAAGTCTCCAAATAATGCAGCTCCTGATCAAGCCTGTTGTGACTCTGATTTGCATCAATTAGGAGATCCAGAGCAAGCAGGAAAAGTGTGGATGCTTTCTCTTCTGAGCCTTTGCTTCAGTGAGGTGATTGTCAGTTTGTCCTGAGCTGAGGGGTTTTGATTACTAAAATGCCTGCTTCCTTGCCTGCTCTCTGGCTTACCCCAGTTCCGAAGGGCTCCATTAGAGAACTGGGCAGTTGCTTCTCTATTTTATTCTAGAAAAACAGAGAACTTCTCACTTTTCCCCAAAACAACACAATTTTCAGAATGACCTTTACATCAAGATGTTCTACTTTTCCTGTTATATTGGAGCAAAACCTCATTTAATACGTGAGATTTAAAATGAAACAGAAATCCTGAGTTTAGAATAGCTTTACCTTATGGTCTTGGGGAAGAAATCAAATCATATGGGAGGATGCCCAGAGAAGTTGCTACCTATCCCACACTCTTCTAACCCAAGAGCTTCCATCTTCCAAGAGCCAGAATCTGAGAATTTTCTTCTTTGAACTGAGATCTATAAATATCAGCTGTTGCTAGCAGCCTAACAGTGAGGAATGACAATAGATTACCTTGTCCTTGTATATCTATTACAATGTTAATGATCTAGTAGATTTATTAAAGCCTCATGTTCTTACAAACATAGAGTTAAAGTTCATTACAAAGACCAAACATTGTAGAGTTACATCACCGATTTGACTCATCCCTATTGCAGGAAGTCAACTTTTAATTTTTCTTCTCTATAATATCAGAGATTGATGCAGAGTGATAACAACAAGCTCAGGGACTGTAGGAATGGATGCAGCTGTGTTTGTGATGTGAAATCTGCATGACCTGCAACTCTCCTTTAAACTAGATTAATCTTGCTATTGCTTTGAGCCTGTTTTTTGCATTAGGTTTCCTTTCACCTTTCTCAGAATTGTTGAGTAAACTAAAATGACTGTCTGTTCAAAAAAGTTCATTAAAGCTGAAATAACTAAGCAGCACTTGTGAGATCAACCATAATAATATAGCATATGTCTTTTGTTCTCCAGTAACAACAAAATTTGCATCTTCCCCTTCACCCCACACAGACCTCTATGACTCCATTTGTAATTGACCATTGTTGCTGTTTGTTACCCGTGGAAGTAAAGTATTTTCTACGGGGAACTTTACTTTGGCTTGACCTAGGCTTGGTCAAACTGAGATTTACTGCCAAATATATGTAGATGTGCAAAATTACACCAGCAAGGAATTCAGTGACAGACTTTCAAGAGAATGCTCATGGAACATATTAGATTTACTTACAATTAAATCTGAAATTAGCATGTGGGTGGTAATTTATCTTGGGGGACAGGACTGAAGCCGGCCTTTTACCACAACACCTGCCAGGAATATCTAGCCTAAAAATCACAGTTTTCCATCCGGAGGGAATAAAGGGGATGGGAAGCAGGCAGCAGGCCTAGACAGCCCACACAGACAGATCTTGGGTTCAGAGAGACCAAATCATATTGGCTAAAAATCCTGGAGCTACAACTCCATGGAGGTCCAAGCCTCCTGCTGCTGATGTTTGGGAGCAGAGGAGTGTAGGGAGGAGCTGAGTCTTTCAGTAGATGTACTGGCATGCTCACCATAGCACTACAGAACCTTATCAAGGGAAAATTATTTCTCTCTGTCTCTCTGTCAGTGTTTTCAGTAGCTGAGACTTTCTGCTTGTGAAATATTTCCTTGTTGCGCAAATCACCCTCTTATGCTGCTCTTCTGAGTTTTCATATGCTTCACCCAGTACAGTCTGACAGACTCCACAAAAGTCCAGTAAAATCAGATGCATGATTCCAGACAATGATCTGCTAAACCTCATTTATATGAAAACTATTTCAGTATGGTTACTGCTGTGGCGATCCAAAGCAGAATGTAATCTTCTATTCATGAATACACGTATTCATCCGCTATACTTGTCTTTGATGGCCATGTACCAATAATTTAGCAAGTGACATGTTCTGACATTCACTCCAGAAGTTCAGCCTGTCTCAATAGTATAGTAGCACCAGCAATATAAAGCACACTGACTTTCTCTCCAGAGCAACATTATTTATGCATGACATGGAATAATGCCTAACAGGAGCAACGAAAGGAAGAAAAGTGCAATGAGTTAGTGTGTATATGATATGACCTTGTTAACATTTCACCGCAGCATAATCTTTTTGTACTTTCAAGCATGACGAGTTAATGCATGCTGCTGTGAGACGCATTGGAACTGACAGATAGACATGCATTTTAAAAACCTGGTTCAGCAACTGTCACTTTACTATTAAGAGAAATGTATAATGGACTGAAGAATGAAGAGAAGAAACTTTACAGAAACAATAAAAATCTTTCCTTGTATTCCTCAGAATATGTGCAAATACCCTGCAGCTTCCATCTGCAGAATTTGATGAGAATTACCTAAATGAGAAACATGTACTGTGACAAACAACTGAGAGTTTAATCCAGGAATCATGAATACTGGCATGAAAGCCTGCTAATTACTTGTGAATCTGAGGACTTGTGACCCACGTAGGAAACATCCAGACAGGGCTGTGAAAGCTGGTCTTGGAAAGGGTTGTATCGCTCAAGCTTTGTGTATATTTAATGCAGGATCTCTCAAGAATAAACCTGAAAAGAATGAATAACATGTGAGTAGGACAAGTATTTTAAAATGTTATCACTATATAAACTTGCTTAGATTTAGGATTTTGAAATTGGCAAAGCATTTTCCTCACCGCTTACACGACAGAGTGACTTGACACAGTGAGAAATGGTAAGCTGTCAAGTGTATGTTTGATGACACAACACAAATGACTTTTATCAGCTGCTTGATCCATAATATGCCACTTTCTGTTCAGGATATATAAATGAGGAAGATAGATAAATCTTTCACATTAAATACTGTAATGACAGAGAGCAACCCTATTACATACATTTGGGATAATTTTGAAGCCTGAGAATCCTCAGTGAAACTACTTGAACTTTATGTAGCAGAAGCAAGATCTAGATTTTTTTTTTTGTAGGGAGAAAAATACTGTCCCATGGAACAAGCAGTGCAGCCCTGACTGTGTTCTTCCCCTGCAATAACACCTTTCACTTTCTCTCAACTAAAATGTAGTAGTTCAAAAGGAATAAAGGATTTTTGTAATATTCAAAGTACATCTCAATTGTGTAGACTGTGTTTGCCATTTAACTTCTGCATAGACTATCCTGCTCTGTTGTAAGTTTTGGATAGTTTGCAAATCTGTTTGTTGCCTTGCTTCTACTCAACAGCAACTCTCTTGCCACAAGCCCCAGCCACTCTGCCAATGAATTGTATGGTAAAACTTCTGCATGATGTTTCTTTCAATCATTTACCTAAGTTTCCCATACACTCTGTAACATAAAAACCCTTGTTGTTCTCCTCTCTATAAATCATTAGAACTCTTTGTCAAGGGTTAGGACTGGGCTGGACCCTAGATAAATGATAGATGCTCCCTATTAACCTCTCTCCCTTCCCAAGGAGGAAGAGAAAGGGAGTAAGAGACAGAGAGACTTATGGATTGGAAAAAAACTAAAACAGCTTTAATGAAACAAAAATAATAAAATTAAATATATACAAAACCACTTTCAAACCAATCCCCCTGTTGGCAATTACGTCACCATCACCACTGATGCTATGGGGCAGGCACCAGAGAAGTCCCAGACTGGACCCAGTGGCCGATGGGAACTGGATTCAAGAGCTGGATTCTGGAACTTGATTCAGGAATTCACAGATCGAGGTCAAAGGCAGAATGGACAGAGTCCTCCTTGAACACCGGCCATTGAAAAAAAGAGCTTGACCCTTGGGATCCTCATCTTTATACTGAGTTTGACATTTGGAATGGAATGGAATGGAATGGAATGGAATGGAATGGAATGGAATGGAATGGAATACCTTGTTGGTCAGTGTAGGGTCACCTGTCCAGTCTGCTCCTCCCCAACACAGTACAAAAGATTTAGCAGTGACCTTGGTCTGCACAGGAACATGTATAAGCAAGAGCTTTCCTGCACACTGATCCTTGGTAGTAACTATAAACATCGAATGTTATCACTGCTAGAAGCAGATACTGTGAAAATATGATGTTAACTTCAGGAAGTGCAGCTACTTAGAAAATATTCATCTGAAAAGTAAAATCACTGAACAGCATTTATTCTGTTCTAACTTAAACCAGGGCACAGTTCTTTCTTGATCACATAAAACTTGGTCTTTGTTGAAGATGTAGTGTAGAACCAGATTTTTTTCCAAATTTTATGTCAACTGGGTACTGGTGAAAGGAATCAGTAGTGACATGGCATTTGAAGAGAGCTGTAAGACTTTTGAAGTTTAAAACCAGCTAACTTTCTAAATAAACTACAGTGGCCCTGAAAGGGACCTGGAGTTCTTACGTGTGGTAAGGATACGAAATACTCATTTAAAAAAAACCCCAAATTTTCTTCTTTTTCTTTTTTTAATAGAAAATTTGAGGAGTAATTGAAATATATGTAGCAGGTACTTTTTTGGTTTAATTATGAGAAATATACAAATGTCCTGGTTCAGCCAGGATAGGGTTAATTTTCACCAGGAGTTGCTATTCGATACCATGCTGACATCATGTCCGGTACTCAAGGCGCGGGCAGAGCAGTCCCGGCTTTGTCTCACCCGGGCTGCCTCGCTCTGTGTCTGTAGCTGTATCCACGCGGTCTGTACCTTTATACCTCTTGTTTTGTACATCGTTATCCCTGTTGCTGTTACTGTTGTTGTGATTGTTGCTTTTGCATCGCTGTATTAAATTCTCCTTATCTCACCCCGCAGGGTTTGTATTTTGCTACCTCTCCCGTTCCCGTCCGGGGGGTGGGGGGGCAGCGGCCACGTGGTGTCTGGTCCCGGCAGGGTTTAAACCACCACAACAAATTACACTTACATATGTGCAGAAAATACACAAATATTCTTAAAAAAATTATGTAAATAGGACACTGCTGCAGAGAGAGGTTTGCTACCAATAGAGGAAAAAGTTATTTTCCCTGACAGTTTCTCTATGAAATAGAAAAAAAAAAAAAAAAAGAAACTGTAAAGCATCAACAGTGTTATCTTGTAAACTAAAAGAAAATTTATCCATACAGGTCTGAAATGGTATCTAGAGCTCTAGTATAGAAGAAATTCGTATTTCTAGGTGAAAATCTTGAAAATGTACATGACATCCCCATACCCGCACTCATGGTAATGTAATATATGCAGTGAAGTATTAAATGCTAACTGTAAATTTGGCCCACTATATGTTGGAATTATAGTTGACATAACATAGTTTATGTTTAGTTATAGAATAAATGCACTGGAAATACCTTATAATTTCTCTGAGAATATTATTCATTGTTGAAAGTGGTTTAAATCACTAAAATTAAACAGCAAATGCAACATTAAAGTAAATCAGCAATAACATATTTTTAGAAATTATTCTATCCTTTTATCTCTTTTAATTCTAAAGCAATCAATTTCCTGTAATTTTCCTTTATTTTTTCTCAAGGTTCTAGTTTCTCCATCACAAGTCTTCCAGAAGGACTGAAGGAAGGACTAAAGAGGATGTTTTTCTGAAAGTTTTCAAACTCTCTTTCATGACCATAAATCATAGAATAAAATTTGTAAGAAGTCTTACGGGATAGACTATTTTCACAGAAAGCATCGTATCTCTTTCAATCCAGTCTTGGATGAGAAAGGATAGGGGAAGAAAAAAGAGAGGAGGAGGCATAGCACTGGCTCTGGATAATTGGTGAACTGCACCTGTAAGTGTTGTCCCTCTATCAGGAGATCTGAAATGAGACAAACATAAACTTCAGATCTGGATCTGAACCTTCCCTGTTTCTTTTATATTCAGATCAAGGGTTTTTTTGTAGTTGCTTTACAGAGAAAGGGCTCTGCTCTAAAATGTAGATTCCAAAGGCAAAATTCCCAAACTCCATGCTGATGTCCTTCTGGGTTTGGCTTCCAGCTGCAAACCTGATTCCACATCTGACCTTTAAAAGTATTTGAGACAGTCCTTTCTTGCATTTTTCTTTCTGTCTTTGGAGGGTGTGCCTCTCCCCATCACAATCGCATCTGCAATCAGAGCACTTCATGTGAGTTTCTCTTACAGTGCAATGCATCTTTCATGCTACCGTGTTGGACATACTTAATAATAACAAGGGGAAGGCTTGCTTCTTTTTTCACATATTCGTCAAGTATTCCCTAACCTTAATAAGTCTAAATATTTTTCTAGCTCATTAATTATATTAATCGCAAGATCATTATCAAAGTCATTAATAAAGAATTTTCACAGAAATGATGGCTTCCAAAAATGGCAGAGATGCATTAAAGAGGTTAGAAAAAAGAAACAAATATTTCGGATCCATAAAGCTTATGAAGTTTCTCATCATAATCATTATTATTACTATTATTATTATTATTATAGTGAAATCAGTATACTAAAGGAGAGATAAATGTCAATAATTGTTTCCAATTGACTGCTTTGTTTTAAGACTGTGTATCACCAGGGATTGATAAAGCTCTAAAGGTTTGGACATGAGGTTGTTCATATAAACAACTTGTAGTTCATACCTCTATCTGTTTTTTCCTGAGACTGGAATCAGACTAAAAGAGGAAACATATGTCCCTGGGATGACTGAGGAGTGTCTGTGCTTTTAGAATAGAAGGGCTTGGTTAAAAAATGAAACTGGTATCTGAATGATCCCTAGGACTTGTTTCTACAAATTTAAAAGCAGGATTCATTTTCCACATTTTCATTTGGAGCAGTTCTATGCCAAACCTGACTTAATCATTTAAGACGAGCTAAGTTTTGATGCCATATGAGAGCCATCAATGAGACATAAGTTCCTTCCACTTTATTCATCCCCTCCCAATTCTCTCCAAGTTTTCCTTCCCTTCAAAACAATCCCTGTTTTCAGCACTCTTAACTCCAGCACTCCCTCTTTTGTCATCCTGGGAGTCCATTGCCATTTCATTTCTGCCTCTCCTCATTGACTTCCCTGCAGAATGATGCTGAGCTGTCCCCAAAACTCAAAGGAGTTGCACTTAATTTTAGAAAGAGGCCAAGGTGGTGAATTTCAGATCCAGATCCAAACAATCTGAAGTTTCCTGTGTCTGGCTTTTTTGATACAGCTTTCCAGCTTTGGCACTCCCATTCTTATTTCCTATGTACATTCCCCAGTGTGTGGGAGTGCTGTTGTTTGGGTCAGAGAACTGGAATTCTGGAGTCAGGAACTCACATTCTTCTAAATTACTCCCTTCATGGCCTTTATGACTAGCTGCTAACTTGTTTATTTAAATGACACTGACATAGGGTGTTTCTCTTTTTTTATGCCAACTTGACACATAGTTGACATAATTTTTGGAAGCTCTGTTTACCTAATTTAGAAACCAATAGCATTTCGAAGCTATGAAAATTGGCCCAGAAGTTCTTAAGTTGGCCTCTGTGAAACTGAAGCATAATAATTCAACAGCAACTTTTGAAAATTAGATGTTAAAACATCCAATTTATCCATCATCTACCTAAACAAAAGGTATATTTACTAACCTCACAGGATGGGGTTTGGTTGCTTTTTCTTGCAGACCCAGCTGCCTTCCCAGCCTTCTTATCTTCCTTACATCCAGATGCTCTATTCTTTCTGTCACCAAGAGGGTTGTCAAAGGTCACGGCCTGCGGACCACTGAACCAGATTAGCTTTGCAAATTGCTATGGTCCTAAACCCACTTGTCTTAAATAGCAGCAAAATGCTACTAACTTGGTTAAATGAGTTTTTTACCAGTTTATTTTTATCTCCAGAAGTGCTGTTGTGTGTCACAGAGCAGTTGTCACTCCTTTTAGTGAACTTACCATACCCTCCAAATTTTGCAAAGCACTGCATGCTATTTTACAGTAGCTCAGGAGCTAGTCTGCATTAGACACAGCATGTTCTTCACTTTTGCTTGTTTTACTTAGGCAAAGAACTTCGTCACAATGATTATCCTTGTTTATAGGATGAACTATTGATTAAAATCATCACTGCAGAGAAATATTAACATTCTCTCAGACAGTGCTGGAACTTGGCTCTCAAACTGTACTGGAAAGGCAGAGATAAAATTTATGTTTGAGGCAATTTCTGTGCTGCATATTAAGCCAAGCATCTGCGTTTTCCTTTCAGAATCACCCAGAGATGTTATTGCCAAGTCTAACCATTAAACCAGTAGACGTGATTTTTGGTCCTTAATTTTGTTTTTCTCATGGGTTTGCATTTTTTCCAAATCTAATTTACATTTTATTCTACATGTGCCTTCTTAAGACATCAAAGAGTTCATACACTGTACAAATGTAGGTTTCCACACCCTTTCCTATTTTTTCCATTTTAGAAGGCACATTATAACATGTGAAATCAGTTTTTCGTAGAGCCAGTAGTAGCAGAGGCACATATTTCTGCAGATTAATCATTCTCTTTACTGTAGATCTCATGAATTCTTCTCCTCCCTTTTCCTTCTTCCCTCATGATTTCAAAGTCCACTCTGTGATTTCAGTGATCAAGTCACATTTGTACAATTATAACATTATCTGCTTCAAAGGCATTTTTAGGGACAAAATTAAAAAACAATATAAAAGATTAATTAGCAACATGAACAATTTCCTCTTCACTTTAATCATTACCATAATCATTAAAAAAATAAATCTTTCTGATCTGAAGTAGAAAGCATCTTCCCTAACTTGGTGGTATGCACCACCACTATTATCACCACCACAAAAAAACCCAAAAGTCGGAACCAACAGCGGTGCATAATTCAATCAGCTCCATAAAAGAGGGTTCTCTTGAGAATACAGTTGGTTTGGGTTTCCTATCCATAATTTTAGTGTTCTGAAAGTTTTGTATTTGCTCTGAATTAATTCTGTAAGCTTTCTCTGCAGGCAATGGAGAGAAACATACCTCCCATTCTGAGTAGATGACTATAGATCACCCTCTGGAACTGGTTCACTCTTTCTGTAGTTTTCAGAGGGACCTACATGACTGACTTAAAACAGGTGTCAGCTTTTTAAAGGGTAAATATAGGTGAGATGAATACCATTCTCCATGTTTTCATAATGATGGAGCTGTACTATTACCATGTATGTAATGCACATCTATTTGTGTACATGTATCACTATACATATATACACATAAAGATGTATAGAAACAAATAATATAAATTTATACCCATATATAATAAACAAATTTCACATGATAGATATATCAAAGTTGGGTTGATGAACTATAAACACACAATTTAGAATGTTTTCCTGCAACTAAACTTTGAATTCATCTAAATTGCTCTGTCTCTTAAATTGAAAACAAATATGCGTTTGTTTGCTCCTTGCAATTAAACCAAATCTGGTCCAGTCAAAATGATTTACTACCAAAGGTTGCCATGCCCAAGTAACAATACAAACAAGCTCAGATAACAATTTAACTATAGCACAACAGGAATAAATCGGTGCTGTGGTCAGGGAGAAGCGGCAAGCCATCCAGGAAGCAGGAATCACAAATGCTCAAGCTAGTGATGGTATCTGAGACCTTACATACAATTACTGGAGCAGTTCGCAGCCTTTATCAGCATTTTGCTTTATAAACTGAAAAAGCTTGAGTCAAAACAACGAAGCACTTCTCTCCCTAGTCCTCTAAAGGAATGTAAGCAGAAACAAAGAAACCCATAAACTATATCAAGAATGTCCAAATATTTTTAAACCTCCTCTGAATTCCTTTAAAGCTACTGATTAAAAAAAAAACAACATAGTGGAAATATTCAATTAAATGTATTAGTAATGTATTGCACTGTGAAACAATACCTGTAGTATGGTGCATCATTAACCACCTAAAGCAGCTATAGAGTTGGCTACCATGATCTGATGTATGCATACGATACCATACTATATGACAATTGTCCCATTCAGGTGAGATATGGAGCGTACCAAAAATTCAGGTTCCATAGAGCTAAAGCTTGGAGCCTAAGCAGAGTTGATGGAACAGTGTGGCATGCATTTGTTTTCCTGGAACCTCAACACAGATGATAGCTCTAATTACAGACTACCAGCCTCAGCAATTCCTCCCTCATGCTGTTTTTGTTTTGGTTTGTTTTCAAATGATATATTTCTTCTTTGGTACCATAAGGACAGTAAAATAACACTCTGAGGCTGCTGTTATTACAATTTCTAAGCAGCAAGTAAAANACAAGTACCCCCAAGTCCTTTTCTTCAGGGCTGCTCTCAAGCCAGTCACTGCCCAGCCTATATCGGTGCTTGGGATTGCCCTGACCCAGGTGCAGGACCTTGCACTTGGTCTTGTTGAACTTCATGAGATTGGCATGGACCCACCTCTCCAGCCTGTCAAGGTCCCTAATTTTTTAAATTTTTTTAAATTATTACCCTGGGGCTCCCACCTTTGCTTTAGCCCCCAGCCTCAAATGCACCTTCCTGCACTAAAAGCAATGGAGCTTGGCTGGCTCTCAGAAACACAAAATTGGCATATTTGGCTCCTGCTCCCAAAGCAAAGGTGCCAGCCCCAAAAAGTGCTGTTCATTCTCAGGGTCCCCTGGGGGCCCTTGCACAGCCACCAGAAATCTGCAGCTCCCACCTATATGATAGTTGGTGAAAGGCCTATTTAATTTTATTTTTTAAACACTTGGAAACTTGTAAAATGTCACATATCCTAAATGTCTTTGTGGAAATTGTTGTTAAGTAATGCAGATAATGACCTTGCTCAGCCCCTGTTAGAGGAAGTCTTTTTATTGCAGTGAGCAGTGTAACTGCACAGAGATTGAAGCCTCTCTTATGAATGAAACATTTTGATATGTAGAGTGGTATATGTATGACATAACCATATCCTTGTTTTGTTTTCATTTTTATGGAGCTCTTGTAGTGCTTGGTACTAGCAAATGAGTGTGCAGTTACCTCTACACTTTTCTGGTCCTGCTTTTTCAGCCTTCCTGCAGGCTCTCTAGTGAGAGCTGCAGTGATCAAAGTGGGCAATGCTCATCTTCCTGTGGTAACGCCCATCCACACACAGCTGGACCAAAAATGGTCAGTACAGTTGTGATGATTTGGAACTCCTTGATTTTAACAGACTTACCTTTGAGTTTATTACACTTTGCCTGTTTTAAGTTAAGATAGAAAAACTGGCTGTATTTTTTGCTCATTTGTACTTTGACAGCGTATATAACATGGATGACCAAGGATGAATGTTATAACAACAAAAATCAGCATAGTCATAATAACAATCTAGGAAAATAAACAGCAACTGTCCTCTTACAGAGTTGATAATTCACTTTAGCTAATAAAACACTGACAGAAAATACTGTGTTACAGGGATGCTGTGTTTTCTGTATCACTATAGCTATATACTACTTAGAATTTCTTTAAAAGATGGGGAGCTTGAATGGGAGAGAAATCTTGGCAGAAGGACAAGGATTTCTTAGATTCAGTTCACCCACTGAGATGTTTATGGAAGCAGCTGTAGGTAGAAGAATGATACAAGTGGAATCTGAAAATGATCCTCAGAATGAGTGAAACAACACAAGCACTCAACTTGTTTCCACCTTTAAACTGTACCAAGAAGAAAAGACTTAACGCTACACTATTTCCAGCTAGAAAATGTATTGTGAAATCCTCAGTACTCCTCATCAATTGGTTTTGGAAGATATTTTTGCTATTAGGAACATTGTTAAAATAACTTAAAAAGGCTCAAAAAAAAGGACCTTATCAAGTTCATTTACCTGCTATTGTAGACAACCAAATCATCATGCTTTATGAACATGGTTACCAAAAATTAACTTCAAACTAATGTGGTTTGTGGTTATAGACCCCAGTTACTTCCCAGGAGTCCAACTGAGACTCTCACTCTTTTCATTGATAGTCCTTTTTGTGTCCGACATGAATGTATTCACATTTGGTTTATATCCTTGGGCTACATTGCCCTTCAGAAGAAAGGTCCTTTTCCTCCTAGAGACATGCTTAGAGAAATAAATGATATCTTCTCTAAGATTTTCCTTTATTACATAAAACTAGCAAAGTTCTTTTAACTTCTGTCATATGATGGGTTCTCTCTTCTCTGTCCTAGTCTTTGCTTTCCCATCTGAGTTCACCTTTCTAGTGGTGGAGGTAATCAAGACTGCTCTACCAGTGTCATGTATAACCATGTCAATAGCTATTTAACCACAAAACATACCATAAATCTGTGGTAACACTGTAACAAAACTAGTCCAGAAGAAGCATGCAATATTCCTCTTTGGTTGAAATCCAAACACATGGTTAATGAAAGATTTAAATCTTATTCAATGGAAAAGAAACTTGCTCCTTTTTCAGGTAAAGGACACGACTGACTTTCTCAGCATTCAGCAAAGTGTATCAGTTTCTTAGTGATATTAATGAGAGGAAAATTTGATAGGGGTGGGACTTGTGGGAGTGATTGTTCCAGGCTGAGAAATTACATATTATCTTTAATAATAATGTGATACATCTGTAATAAAAACACAATTTATCATTTGTATTTTTTGGACCTCGAAGTCCAGTGTCTCCTTCTGACAAAGAAAGAAATTGCATCCCTGCCCATCCTTTCCTCCTCAGACATGGGAGGAGTCTTGGACCCCTGCCAGCCTTCTCCTCCTCTCCCTTTCTGGCTTTATAGAATATTTTATGTATATAAATTTTTGCTTCACCTTTTACATTGTGTTATGTATTTTATTTAATGTAAAAAATACCTACCCTGGAGTTGGAAGAGAAAGCTGTGAGATGGTTTAATATTTATTCCCATTCAAATGCGGGTGTCTGTTCCGGAGGATGCCAGGTGCTTCAAACACTGCCAAACATATGGCAGGGCTGTGATGCAGCCGCCTTCGACGAGGAGCTGAGCTAATAGCCCCACATGCATTTAATTTAAAAATATGGACAACTATTCAATAAAAAATGAATTTTGTCATCTTGGTCAGGACTGCATTCAATCTGCGTCGAGAGACATGAAAGGACACTCCGCTGCCCATATTTTATAACAATGACTCATTCAGCTGGTATAATCCCAGTCAGATACAGTACAATGCTATTCCTTGCCTGTTTCTTTTCTTTCAGCTGTAACTTTTCCTCTGCTACACAAAAAACTCAGTGGTTGTCAAGAAGGTCTTGTTAGCACCTGCTTTAGGGGCTAGCTACTTACATTGAAGGCTTTGCACTTTCATACGATTTTTCCCCTCTAACTCTGACCCTTTTTCTCCAAGTATGAAAATGTATCTCATCTTTCCCTTGCAGCTAGAGGATAGGAAAGAAGCTACAGTTATAGATCTTTACGATACAACCTTTTTGCCTGATTTGCCTGATGAAAAATGTATAAGCAAGTAGAAAACATTATTATCCCAAAGCAATCCATATACAAAAGCATAACAACCTTACTAACCCCAGCAGAGGCAGCAGATAACTCAACTGTATTATTTTTTGTTTAAAAAGGATTTAACTTCTATCATGGTTTCCTAGACTGATTCCAATGCTCATTAAAAGAACTGGATCAAAAAACGCCCTAGTGAAATCCTAGACTGCGTGAGCAGTGAACCCCCTCCAACAAAAATCAGAAATAATAATCATTGGGAGAAATAAGCATATAAATTCATCTGTGGGGCTCATTAGAAAGATTTTCTCTGTTTCAGGAACTAGACTTAGATATTAAAAGCAATATTAGAAGTAGATGAAATTGAATTAAAATTATTTTTTAAAAAAATAAAATTCTTCATTAAATAATCAAGCACTCAGTGCCAGGTTGCATTCATATCAGGATATGCAATTTCACCTAATTCAGCAGGATAAAAAAAAGGGGAAGGAAATAATGATTATGCATAGTCCACAAAGAAATTAACAAACTATGTACATAAAAAAATCTGTTACATCCATCTGTTGCTCCTTCTCCTCCCACCCGTGCTGAGCGGGTGATCTCTGGATGTTACATGCTGGGCTCGAAGTGGGATCACCCTGCCAAGCACTGAGGATCCACCTCTCACCACTCAGCAAAGGTGGCTTTGCTGGTGACATCTTCCCTAACCCCAGCCCCCAATGGGGCTGAACATGCTGTGACAGCCACACTCATCACTACCTGCCCAAACCTGCAGGGTAAAGAGATGGGAAGGCTCAGGCTGGGGATCATGGAGGTGTCTAGAAGCTGGATGTGGGTTTCTTTAAAAGGCTTTGCAGTTGATTCTTGTTGAGCGAGACAAAGGAGGAACTATGGGTAGATCATTTCTCCTAAATAATCAACAGACTGAAATAAGTGGCTAGACCACAGGTATTTGGAGGCAGTAACTGTAAACTTGGTGTATGCGCTGACTAACATAGCTTCTCAACAGCTGTAAGTTATTATGTAAACACTGGGTTCTTACATCTTTTATTAACCGTCACTGAGGAAACTACTCAAATTTAGTTTTGTCTTATGCACAGCATTATGAAAAAATATTGAAGAAATATTCCTCTATAGATTTTTACAGTATTTCTAAAGTCACACCATGTTATTAAAATCCAAGTTAATTAGGTTCAGCTAAAGCTTATCAAAACTCCATCTTTTTTTTCTTAATCTATAAACTGTGTTAGGGACATCCAAAAGGAAATATTTGTATCCACCTACGTATGCACAGCTCTTGCTTGCAATCAAAGCAAAACATTTGAATGAAAATTATTATGTTTATGGCCAATGCAACGTGACTATTTCTCAGCTTGTATGTGTGTGCACAGAAGATATTCTCCTGATTAGGAACTGAAGGTCACTTGTGCCAAGGTCAGGAAATATCTTGTTCTGATTCAAAGACAGGGACAGGCACACTCCTGAGCATCGCATCCAACTGTGTTCATTGTGTGTATGAATGATAACAGCTGGATACTGTTTAACATGCATCCATACGGGCACAGGCTACCTCTTACCAGCTAAGCTGCTTCTGAGGTCCTCCAGTGTGAATATGTCTACGTTTATAGAAGCAGATAACTAAATAAAACAGGTGACAGTACATTTCCATGCAATTTAACCAGCTAGGTATGTGCTCCCACTTGGGAACAAAGCACGTTTAGAAAAAAAGGCTGCAGAAGGAAGGAAAATTTTGCTAAAGACATTGAAGTTATAAAGTGTTTATCCTGTATGGTGAGTGAAAGAAAGAATTCTTTCTGCTTAAGATTAGAGCAAATAAAATGTAAGACAGACTCATAGGCTATGGAGCGTGTTTTCAAATTGATGAGCAGATACAAGCTGAACTCCTGACCAGTCAGGAGATCCAAAGATCCTCATCAGCTGTAAAACAGTCCTTACAGCTTTTTGAATCAGACTGTGTGGTAGGCTAAGGAGGAGATCCTGGTATCAGAAGTTTGAACTTGTGATGAGTGCTTTTGTTCTTTGTCTCCAAAAGAAGGAGGCATTTGTTCGTTGTGCTCATTTGCACCACTGCTATATATTCTCATGCCTCAGATTTTTCTTGGCCTTTATAGAGACATTTTATTTCCTTTCTTCCCACAAACTTGACTTCTATGATTTTTTTGGCTCCCATTTGGAGTATCAGAGATAGGTCTCAACTAGAGACAGAACAGGCGACATTAGTGCTTCTATTGAAATATAAATCTCTTGAGTGCCTCTGAGATATACCCAGAAGGTTATATATACCGCCTGCCAAATCTAGGGCTGCAAAGGAATTTTCCCCAAAATCAGATTGGTGGGGATGATTGAGTGCTATCTACCTTTCTCTGTAGGACATTGTATTGTAATTGTTAGGATCATCTGATAATTAACTAACAGCATAACTGCTAATGAAAAACTGAAATCAGCAGTGAAAACTTTGATCCCCCTCAGCTGTCTCTGCAAGGTACACCAGTGTGTTTGAGCCTTTTGATATAGATCTGCAAGTTGTCATAGGGAGCTGGCAAGCTTTTTGTGGCTCCTTTGTGGATGAACATCTATCAAATGGTCAAATGCAGTAAAGGGGGGCTGGGCTCATTGAACTAAATTGTCCTATTCAGTCCATGTTCATATAATAATTTTACTTTTTTGCATAGGCTGGGCAGCTGTGTGAAAAAGAGAAAGGTAAGCAATGCTCCACAGTAAAGGCATCATGAAGCGGCAAATTTTCAGCACACTCAGTTTTCAAATGAATGGCCTGATGGGCTTTCACTAGGAACGGAGGTCATGAGTGTGTTTGTAACACTACCAGGACAGATCTGCTGAACTACTAATAACAATCTTTTCTAAAAAACCACAGCTGTAAAATGCAGTGTCTGTTTTTCCTCTGATGCTGTAAAATTCCTATGTATTTGTTTCACAAAAGCTTCTATTTCAATATGTCTTAAATATCTTATTAAAAGAATTATTCTGCTATTATCATTTAATCCAGTGTGGTATGGACATGACATTTGACAGCCTATGGTTGAAAATTCCAGCTGCCTTTCTAGATTACAAGCATAAAGTCTTACAGCTGTATGTGGCAAGTCAGTAGGGTCAGCAAAAAAGAAACCCGATTTTTCTATGCAGATCAGTAAAGCTGCTGCTGAATTGTTATTCTTCCCCTTAGTGGGAGTCCCAAGAGGCCAAATGAGCTGAGTTATCTTCTCTTCGCTAGTGGACCTATCTCTCAGGGGAAAGGTCAAAAAAAGACATGGCAGGGAGTGCAGGGAAAGGGTTAAGCATGCTTTGAAGTCTTCAGCCTTGTGTGGCAGCCTAAAAGGCAAGTTTGAGGGTCTGGTTGAAGGGTCATCACAGAATCATAGAATCACAGAATCACAGAATCATGGAATGTTAGGGGTTGGAAGGGACCTTGAAAGATCATCTAGCCCAACCCCCCCTGCTAGAGCAGGATCACCTAGAGCAAGTCACACAGGAATGTATCCAGGTGGGTTTTGAACGTCTCCAGAGAAGGAGACTCCACAACTCTCAGGGCAGCCTGTTCCAGTGCTCTGTCACCCTCACCATGAAAAAGTTTTTCCCTACGTTTACCTGAAATCTCCTATGCTCCAGCTTGTGCCCATTGCCCCTTGTCTTACCACTGGATGTTCCTGAGAAGAGCCTGGCTCCGTCCTCCTGACACTCGTCCTTTACATATTTATAGACATTAATGAGGTCACCCCTCAGTCTCCTTTTCTCCAAGCTAAAGAGACCCAGCTCTTTCAGCCTTTCCTCATAAGGGAGATGCTCCACTCCCTTAATCATCCTAGTGGCTCTGTGCTGGACTCTCTCCAGTAGCTCCCTGTCTTTCTTGAACTGGGGTGCCCAGAACTGGATACAGTACTCCAGGTGGGGCCTCACCAGGGCAGAGTACAAGGGGATGTGCAGCGGTACATCTTCTGTCCTCGAGGTCATAGAATCATAGAATGGCTTAGGTTGGAGGGAACACAAGAGATCATCTAGTCCAACCTCCCTGCCGTGGGAGGGACACCTCTCAACTAGACCAGGTTGCTCAAGGCCTCACCCAACCTGGTCTTGTACACCTCCAGGGATGGGGCATCCACATCCTCTCTGGGGAATCTATTCCAGAGTCTCACCACCCTCATACTGAAGAACTTCTTCCTAAGATCTAGCCTAAACCTACTCTCCTTCAATTTAAAATCATTTCCCTTTGTCCTGTCGTTGGACACTCTTGTGAAGAGTCCCGCACCAGCCTTCCTGTAGGTTCCCTTCAGGTACTGGAAGGCAGCTATAAGGTCCCCCAGAGTCGTCTTTTCTCCAGGCTGAACAACCCCAGTGCCTTCAACCTATCTTCGTAGCAGAGATGCTCCAGCCCCTGGATCATCTTTGTGGCCCTCCTCTGGACCCACTCCAACAGATCTATGTCCCTTTTATGATGGGGACACCAGAACTGGATGTAGTATTCCAGGTGGGGTCTCATAAGAGCAGAGTAAAGGGGAAGAATCACCTCTCTTGACCTGCTGGCCATACCCCTCCTGATGCATCCTAGAACATGGTTGGCCTTCTGGGCTGCATGAGTGCACTGCCAGCTCGTGTTGAGCTACTCATCAATCAACACCCCCAAGTCCTTCTCCTCCGGGCTACTCTCAACCCACTCTGTACCCAGTTTGTAGTTATGCCTGGGATTGGCCCAACCCAGATGCAGGACCTCATACTTTGACTTGTTGACACAGTCAACAGGTCATGACACAGCAGGGTGCTCACAGCTTGTCTGTGATAAGTCAGGAAAAAAACAAGCATGAGAGTGCCAGAGAAGAAGTAGCTTACCCAGGGGGTAGAAAAGCAGATTCACAACACTAATATTTGTTAGTGATAGCTTTGGGCTTCAAAGTCCCCAGGATATGTTGCAGGACCTCATTATGCTGTGTAAACCCTGAACAAAGAAACTGTCGCTATCCCAAAGTTTTACTGAGTAGTAATTTAATCTGAGTAATCTTTCATCCAAGCAATCTAAACTTTCATCTCAATAAATCAGACTAGTAAAATGTGAATAACATAGGAGGTGCAAAGTTCATTTCATTTATTTATTCTGAAAAGGTGAAGAGCATCCCTTTAGGAAACAGAATTTGGGCATCTGAGTATCAGATGTGGCTGAGAGATATGTCACAAAATCAGGAGCCAGTTCAATTTCTACTTATTTTGTTCCTTATACTGATTTCATGTCATTATACCAGTTGTTCACGGAATATTAAACACTATATAAATAGTTAAAATTCTTTAGAATTTTGAGTTAGAAAATCACAGCTTGTGATGAAGACTGAAAAATATCTGATCAGAAAACACAATTCTCCCTCTCAACACTTGAATAGCTTTTTTTTCTGAAGAGCAGTCAGCAAATCCACCCTAAATGGCTTTACAATTATATTGAGAAACACAACTGCAATGTATTTAAAAGGTTGTCACACATGAAAAATCATTCTTCTGCACAAAGGCCAACTTTCATTCAGTTGTGACGAATAGTTCAGCTAAAACACACCAAAAGGCACAGAAGTGCTGCTTTTTTTCCTCAGGTTATTTCCTGAGGAAAATCAGGTGAAACATGAAAGCTAGGCAAGAAGTAGATGGGGACAGTAAAGAAGCAACAGAAAAGGTAGGAAAGAGTGGATTTCAGACATGAAGAGCACCCTGTTAATAAGCTGGTTTCCCAGAAAGAGGGACAATATGGTCCTTCCAACACCATCCCGTGCAATTAGATGTAGAGTGTCAGCTGGAGAGCAGGTTGGATTGGACTTGATGATCTTAAAGGTCTCTTCCAACCAAAATCAAAACCAATCTATGACTCTATGATTCTATAATTTTCAGTTAAATGACAGATGAGCCAAAGCTGAGCCCTCCCATCAGAGTCTCTTTTGACACCTCGCAGGTCAATGGCACAGCTGAAGAAAAAATCCAGGGATATGATTTGAACCCCTCCTTCAGTTTTCTTCTACTGGATAAAAGGACTGGAGAAATTTAAGAGAGCTTGAAAAACCTTGACTGTAGAAAGGCAGGGCTCTCCAGGCAGGTGGCACAGGGACGGCCATGCACCATCTCCAGGGGATCTTCTGAGACCCTCCATCACTGGAACTGTGTAGGGACCTCCTGGAGGGATAGCATTTGGGCACAGAAGCACACAGAGATGCTGAGCAGCCTGCGGAGCAATCCAGCAAGAATAACATAAATTACTCTGTCCTGAAGCTGCATGGAAACCTCTACAAAGCCAGAAGAGGAAAGGGTATTTAAGCCACTTCACCCTACTTGACTTCTGGGCTGAGTCTCTGCCTAAGTTAGCACGATTAAAACATTTCCTAGGTGTGAGTGTGTGGGTGTCAGTACTGAGCATTTGACTCCTGGTACCATTTTCTGCTCAAACAGCTGTTCCCATCTTTGCTGAGGAAGAGGCAGATGTGAACCTGGAATGTGCTACCCCCAGACTGCTGAGGCTGCCAAGAGCCAGGCAGTGCCCAAGCACTAACCTTTATGTTGTCCAGGAGGCTCCCTGAAGCCTTCTCATCTCACGTGGAAAAATCCTTATTCACAGTACCTGCAACTGGGGATTTGCTTACAGAATAGCTTTCATTAAATTTTTATTAAAATTCAGTGTTGGCAGGAACCACTTTTCTCACTACCAAGACTGCCTTTTCTAACATAAAATATGTCAGTGGCAGCCAATTAATTACAGCAAGCATTCTAAGGTGAGGGATACAGTGAGGAATGCAAAAGTGGCCATGGGAATTTAGGGGAGCAATATTAATTGAATTATCCTAATTACAAGCAGACCTGTGATCTCTGGAGTTGTGCTAACACAGAACCACAGAAGGGGCAGGGAGAGATGATCTGGTCCAGCTCCCAGCTCCAAAAAGCAAGGCTTCCCCTTCCTGGCAGATGCTTCTCTGAGCAGTTCTTAGCAGGCTTGGTTACAGAGATCCTCCAGTCTGTCTCTGTCACTTTGTTCCTGCACTTACCTGTCTGTTGGTGAGAAACAGTCACTTCAATACCTGGAAGCTTGAGAATGTCCAAATCAGACTTCAAGCTTAGGCCTACCTTTGAAAAATGTACTTCAGAGTTCAACCTTTTCCTTTTGAAAAACTAAAAAAAAAAATAGGTGTGTTAAAGAAAGATGAGCTTCATGTTCTTTTAACTGTTCCCTCAATTTTTCTCCTTCTGTCACTCTTTCCTGCCTCCTGTAATAAATCAGGAGGTATGATATAAACAGCAAACCAAAAGCAATCACCAAGGATAGTCCCTGACTGGATGGTCTCTTTAACCACTGGTCTTAAACCTCTACTTTCCCAGGAAGAGCAATTTTACCAAGTGCCTTGTAAAACAAAGGAATATGAACCCCTCAGCAGTGAAGTGGTCGACTTATCAGGGAGACCACAATGGGAGTGTAATTTCTACCAGTAAGGCTGATTCAACCTTTTCTATTCATGACAATTTTGATGGATTATTTGAGATCAAGTCAAGCAAATGTACACACTATTACACTAATGCAGTAAGATGTTCTTTGTCAGCTTATCCCTAGGTACCTCTGTAGGACTATTAGGATGCAAGGAGTATTGTCTGAGTCTACGAAACTCATACTGACAGTAAAATGAAGATATCTGAAATTGTTGAGAAAGTATTGCTTCAACTGAGTGGAGCACATCACTGTCCAGGGACATGGCTGCTTTATACTTACCCTAATACTTCTACTGAGTGGAAATCAGATATTCAGCATTGTGCTAAAAAATACTGGTTTTGCTGCTTAAGGAAAACTTATCTCCCTTCCAGGAATGGATGCATGGCCACATTCACCAATCTCAAATCAGATACAGAGGTATAAGGAGAGCATAGATCAGATGGTGAGGGAGCTTGTTGCGCTCCAAACAAAACCAAATCAAACAAGAAGGGTTTCTGCCTTCTGCAGCCAGAAAGACAGAGCCTGTAGAAATTATTACAAGGCACTGCTGTGATTCCTTTCATCAATAACCATTTCCCCTGGTATCTGAGCTGCCTGTTGAATTTATCTGTTTTCTCTTGTCTTATGTTTAGTCTGTGAGAAATTTGGGAGTGAAACCATCTTCTCTGTTTGGATAGGAGGCATCAAGCTCTGAGAGTGCTAACTGCTACCCTAATATAAAATAAAACACAATAACTATCACCATATAATGACTGAATATTGGGAATAACAGTAGGACATCTTGTTCCCTCTGTTAGCAACTGATGTTGTAGCAAAATTGGGTAATCATCATCTACTGCTGAACAGAGCAGAAAAGGCTATGTCCTGTATTTATGTCGGTTGCGGTGTTCTCCAGTTTATCTGTGAAGTCAGGCTTGCAGGCTCTTGAAATGCAATTTGGGAGATAACTGGATCAGTTCTTCCCAGTGGATGTAAAGCAATGAAGGCTCTGATGAGAGACAAAGGGATAAGGATTTGGCCACTGAAGAACAGAAGTTCCAAATTAAACACAAGAAAAATTAAAGCTCAAAGGGCTTTGGGAAGGGAAGGGGTAGAAAAGCAGAGATAAAGGAAAATAAAGAGATATTGTAGAAGCTGTTCTGTCTGCTGGAGTGCATGTCGGTGGGCATGGAAATGAGAGGAGATGTCGTCATTCCATTTTCTGTGCACTGAATCTTTAAATGTAGATGAATCTCTTTCCCTCCTGTGGGGGCAGCTCCAAGGCAGCTGCTCTCTTGTGTTTCAGTGCAGATGCAGAATAGTACCAGAGCAAGATGATTTCTTCCTCTTTGCTGACCAGCAGCTTCTTTTAAAATTATTTGACTTTTACCTTTTTTTTTTTTATATTCCTCTTCTACAAGAAATAAAAGCAATCTAGTCTGGAAGAAACATGTGATATATTCTCTGTCAAATAGGAAAATTCAGACTTGTGGGAATTGCTAATATAACAGTTCTGGGCACCTACTCCCAGTCAGTTAGAACCATCCCTCCCTGCTGGCAGATGGTACTGGGATGGTTTCATCCACCAGAAAGACAGGACCACAGGATACACGGACACCCACGATGCAGTATAACATACACACCCAACTTTCTCCTGCCCCTATTTGGATTATCTCCATCACTTTCCAACCTCAGAATCCTCAAAACCAAAGTACATCATCAGCAGTCAGTCCAGCACATCATGCCCTGAAGAGCAGTCAGGATGACTCAGAGTGCAGCTTTTCTTGTCCAGCTCTGCTTTGGGAGAGCTATAAATCAGTGGGGTCACAGACTCAGCTTTTGCCTTGGGCTCCCCATAATGTTTCTGCCTACATATCATGTGTTGTAATGCACTGTATGCATACATGCCACACCTCTCTCTGAATATCTCTGCCCTTTGCATAATTACATGCAAATGGGGTCACTGTACCACAGACCTTTAACTAGCATTAAACCCCTCAAATACCACTTGCAGTAGAAGATCCTAAGGGCTATTATCATTCCATGGCTCATTTAACCAGAAGCTAAAACTTATTCATATATATTTTTTATAAACATGCAATAATAACCGAACTGCACATTTTCATCCATTAACCTCATGTCGATGGAGACAGCACAAAACACAGAGGGCTGAATTCTAACCTGAGTTCAAGTTGTGCACCTCTGTGCAGTTGAATGCATAGAGCTCAACACTAATTTTGACTCATGCATGAGAAAGAGAAAGGCTGTGTAAAATGTACTTGTGACTATGCAAGAATTACACGTGAAAAATTACAGCGGTGCAAGTCTATCCATCAAGAAAATGACAGCCTACGGAAACTGTAACTTGCAGCACCTTTCTTCCTCATCAGTGACATGAATTGTTTTGAAAACATTAAGTCTGACCACTCACTGCATTGGCTCCCTGTAGAGCTCCTCTTCAGATTCATGCTCCCATTAAATGGCCTAAAAAATTTGTGGAGACAAGGAATGTACTTGACTACTGAATTACTTTGACATGAAGGATCCCTCTGTAACAAGAAACAATGTCTTTTACGCAAGGCAGATTACTTTCCAGGAAGCAGAGCCAGTGCTGCAGACATAATTTCAACGGCCCTGTGCATTTGACGATGTCCTTAATCCACTTCCATTAGTGACAAGAAAAAAAGAAAAAAATAAAATAAAGACAAAGTAAAGCATAGAGTCTCCAACCTTCCAGGAATGCCTAGGTACATGACAAGAAAGCAAAACTGGGAATGTCATGTGTGTCATGTTACTTTCTGTCCCCTCAGAAAGCATTCAAATGAAAGCATTCCACTACAGTGGTGGGTAGCATATAAGAGATTGAAAAGAATAAAAAAGAATATAAGCAAATGACATATGGTCTTTCAACCTCTAGGTCACTGACTCAAATCCAGCTCACATGAGCAGTGATGGACATCATTGCCATTTGAGGGCTTCAAGATCAATATGAAGTTGGCTTCTGAGCCATGGGCTACACCAGAACTGTTGCTCTTTCCCAAGAAATGAAGGTATGACATCGTTTCTGTAATCCTTTGCTCATTTAAATTCCCATAGCATTAATAATTGATAATTCCTAGCAAATGCAAGTACATCTTGAATGTTGTGCTACCTTGCATCTTATGCAGCATTATTGCCAAGCAAGGCTGCAGGAAAAATGTGATTGGTTTTACACCATTTAACAACTTCTTTGCATTGGTGCAAATAGCCATGCACGACACAAACTAGTGGAAAATCAGACCATGCCTGTAATAAAAGTTCTCAATCAATTGAAAGAATTATGATACACTTACCTTTAATTTAAAAACCTCTGGGGTGTACTTACAGTGGCATTAAAAATATCCAAAATGTTTAGGGAAGGAGAATCAAATGTAAAACTCAGGTGACTAACAGCACTCATGATTCAGAGGGGTAGACAGTCCTTCAGACTTTCTCAATTTAAACATGACATAATATAAGGTGATTTTCTAAGTATCCCAAAAATATGATTGTTTTCCCACTATGTTTTTTAAAATCAATAATATATTTTCAAGTATAAAAGGTTTTGCAGAAATTTCCCAGGAATGCTGAATAAAGTTCAGTATTTCCAATTTTGATGATATATTTACAGTGATTAATTTAAGACAGCAGTATGCAGGCTGTTAGTGGCAAGTAAAATATTCAGAACTATAAAGTGGAAGAAAGGTAACCAAGCTTTTCAAAAGCAAGTAGACTTGGGTTTGCCTCTGCAAAACCCATCTGTGTCACACATGCAGTGGTGAACAGTAGGATAAGCTTTTGCTATTTTTCAGAAAGTGAAAGAAGTCTCATTCAATAACATCCCTTAATAGAAAAAAATCTCAAACAGATTTAGCAACTGAGTTGGAGTTCAGAAAGTGAGAAAGCAATATACTTTAAAGAGAACCTCACACTCTAAATAAAACATGCTTGTACTGGCAACCTACTCATGTCACAAGGACAACTCTTGTATGTGTGAACAAGACAGTAGAGGATCTGCACAATCAGGCACTAAGTGGTCATATCACTGAGTTTAAAGAGTTAAAGAAAGTGAGTGTGAATTTCACATTGGAAAACACAGTCACCTGCAACTTATTGCCCACAGGAGATGCAAGTGGGGACAGCAGCACACCTGCACTGGGTGAGACAACAGGCATGCAGGCATTTCTGCTGCTCCCCCAGAGCAGAGCTCTGACCCACCAGTACCCCCACATGGGATCGGTGACAGTACTGCCCACATGCCACCAGTAGGACGTGGTCTTCAATCTTCTTCCATATTACCATAGTCATTACTTTTTCCCATATATGTTAAATACTTTTATTGCAATAACACTATGCCACTCACTACTTCTTCAGCATCTTTCCTCCAGTGTTGACATTTACCTCAACATTCACCCATTTTACAGATCACAAACCCAAAGCAAGGTCATGACAGGAATCAGTAGCTCCGGCCAGCACAGCAGCAGGATTATCTGTCTGTCCTCTCCCTGCATTACCCAGAAAAATCTTCTCCAAAAGAACTAGAAGCATACAGGCACATAATGCTCCCTTTTGAGAGAAACAATCTTAAAATACTCTACTCATTTTTGCTTGGTATTCTCTGCTCTCCAAGCAATTTTATAGCATGGAGTATTTTAATGGGAATTCTACATATCATATGAGGAGGAAAATTATTTCTTTTTCCAAGAGTGAGAAACCAAGTGAACAAAGGATATACTGCCATTTCTAAAACCAAACTGTCCTCAGGTACCTGCAATCAGGAATACTATTGTAATATTATGACGAATCAATCCATCTTCCCTCTGACAATGATCTTTTCTCTACAGTGTTTTATGCAGCAAAATTTTAGCAGCAATTACTTGATAGATATTTAGCCTTACAACAGTTGCCTTGGCACAGATTTTCAATCGCCTACCCCCATATTTTGAAATGTGGTCAGCAAATTCTTCTTGAACCCATCTGTATCACTGCTTAATTATGGATTTTAGTCAGGAGTAAAACGCATTTCAGCCACAGTCAACTTTAAATTTTCCCAATGCAACCACATGTTATCTACGTGAGGGTAGGTGTGAGGAGAAAAATGAAGTTTAGTTAGACAAATTTTGTTTGAAGAAGGCTTAATTTTGCAAATGATGAAATTCATACAGTCTATGATAAAGGCTTGAAGGCTGAAACATACAGGCTGGCAGACCAAACCCAGCCCCTCTGGCAGAATCCATCAGGCCCATCAGAACATCCATTGGTTTTGCTGTCAGGCAGTTTGGAGATTTACAGGCTCCTAAGCTACATTGTAGCAATGGTGATCAGAAACTCAAGTCAGAAGTCTGGCCCAACGAGGAGGTCTGAAGATATGCTGCCTACCTTCTGCAGTAGACAAAGTATCAAAGTGCCTTACAAGAAGCTGCATCCTTTCAGCCACCCTGGAGGTAATATTATTAAGCTTCAGTGGGATAAATCCAACGAGAAACTCCTCAGCAACATGAGTAAGGGCTTCACAATCCTGCCCTATATTTTTGTTTCTGGAAGCCATTTTTTAAATCTGTCTGTAGATGAGGGAATTAAATGCTAAATTTCACCTCCTCCTCCCTACTCCCATTGCAAGGCTTATCTAATGCATGTTTATGTGAAGGCTGATTCCCCTGCTAAGTGTTTATACTCTTCCACCGAATTTGGCATACAGTGAACAGTGCACAAAATAAATGTAATTGATTTGTACAGGTATTAAAACAGATTATCATCTACGCAGACTTGGAAAGCAGACACTTTCTGTGAGCCAAACGGATGTTGCAAACTATAATTATTTACAAAGGGTTTCAGAGTGCTGGGTATTAGCAGGGAGTAGATCATGTTAGACAGCAAAAGAATATCACATTTATCCATCAAATGACAAAGAAGGCCCAAACTCAATCACAAGATGATTTGTATATCCAGGAATGATTGATTTAAAACATCAGAGTGGATATTAAGAATCAAATTTTGATACAAAGGCACTTGATTTAGCTATTCCTGAAAACTGCATACATGATGAAATATACCCTTTTCCAGTGCAGACCAGAACTTTCCATCCAGGCACCACCACAAAAAAACAGCTCACCCAGAACACACAACTGAGCATATGCATGCAGCACCAGCTAGATATTTCTTCTTAAAATTCACAGCTGCCCAACATCTAGAGGAAAATATAGACGTACCAACATATGGCTGATAAATATGCAATAAAAATATCACCAAATTGCCACCTCCCATATGCAATTAATAGAGGAGAACTGTAGTTCGCTGCCTCTGCCCATGCTCCAGTGTGAGATGGGGACATCAGGACAGCCATCAGCTCATGCCATCACTCTGACCCAGCCTCAGCAACAGGCAATGCTGGATGCCCAGGGAAGAGCTTAAAAATAGGGCATACAGTGATCTCTTAGTGCAGTATCCACAATGACCATACTTTTATATTAAATGAAATTGTGGGTTGAAAATGGGAAACTTCACCTGAAGAAAAAGGAAGCAAGCTGTGAAGATGTTGAGTAAAAGACTTCCTTTTGTGCACAAAAGGGGGAGATTGTTTTTCCAAGGGCATTGGCCACTTTTACACAATCAGGGCTATAGAAACTGCAAAAGAAATTGTAGAGCAGGTTCTTTAATCAAATGTCTATGACAGCTGAATTAAAACATTATTTAATGAAGTTAGCTCTGAGATTTGAAGTTTGTTTCTCTGTTCCACAGCCCAGGAGATCACTTTGTTTTTTATGCCTCCCCGATGTACGAAATCACTGTAGTGTCCTTTACACTGCTTCAGGAATAACGAAGGCTGGAAAAATACTTTTCTTGGGTAATAAACTCATAGCTGTCCTGAAATTTTTTTTTCTTGTACGCTGAACACACAGTCAAACAGACTGTTCTCCTTGTTCAGCAATGACCAGTGCACAGCTCTGATCAAAAGTCTGTTGTTTCAGGTGATTTTGAAAAATGTCCTTTAAGAACAAGGTAAACTCCAAGGAAACTCTCTCCCATGAGTCTGATGCTATTGCACAATTACAGACATCATAACTTCTGGGCTTCAATTCAGAAAAACTCTTAAGTATTTGACTTCAAGGAGACTTTTCATACACTTTATCTTAGTTGCTTGCTTACTTTGTTGCACAAACGTCTGAGCACAATGTGTTAGCAGTAATTATTGTTCTCTGAAAACATGCAAAAAGCATTCAGGAAAAATTTGGCTTAGTGTTCAAATGCTGAAAAATCTAAAAGGTTGATTATTCTATGCTACAATAAAAACATAAAATAAAAGCACAAACACTTCCTAGCAATGCTCTGAGAAATACTAATCAATTCTAGAAAGGTATCAGAATTTATTTCATAGGTATAGAATTGATTTTATGTCTACATAAAATTTTCCAGCACCGAAAACCTCGAAGGGCTTTATAAACCAGGACTGAATTTTATCTCCTTGTTATAGGAAACATACAGCTGCTGTTTTCAAAACCCTGGTCCAATTTCTAGTAAGCATCCCATTGGAACAAAGCTCAGTCACTGCTTTTGGAATGTGTCATCTAAAGTATCACATGCAGGTCCAGTGTGGTCCTCTTCCATCTTCCAGGGTAATCCTCCTACCTCTGTGTTACTTTCTACATGTTTCCTTCCTGGCTAGTGGAATAAAGGAAATCTGATCAAGTTTCAAAGGGTAAAATACTGAATGTATGAATAAAAAGAACAAAATTAAGATTAATTGTAGTGGACCCAGATTTTATCCATAGATACTAGTGCTATTAGTTTTAGAAATCAGTGAAGTAGTAATAATAAAAAAATCTTGTCAAGTAAAATCTTATAGTGAAATCAAATTTTCCACTGAAATTGGAAAATAGCATATTATTATGAAGTATCACAATTCTGAAAAAAGTGCCATATGACCTTTAGTTGCTTCAATTTTAAAGTTTTTATTTATGGCACTCACCACCAACCTATTCTTACCTTACTATCATTTTTTAGACAACAGTTATTTTCACAACAGTCCTTCTTCTGTGGGTTGAGAGGTTTGTACTTTTATTATGGCTAAAGAGTGAGTATAGCTTTCTCAGGACAGAGTAATTACATCTAATGCAGACCTGATCTAGCTGAATGATGACAAAGGTACACAACCAAAACACATGTTCCTTTCCTCCTGAGAAACATAAAACGCACAGAGGGACTGATGCAGGTAAATGTGTCTTAGAGGTTTTTTAGTTTCATTGTTCACTGATCTGTTTGCCATTACCATAAGAGGATGTCAGGGGAGAGAATTTAAAGTATTTTGTGGAGACTGGGCAACATGGGACTGGCCTGATTTTGTTTTTCTGAAGTTACTTGGCGCTGTAGATCTCTAAATAAATATCAAGTCATTCACAATCAAACAGGCAAGCAAGAAATGACAAGTGTTTTGACAGTGCTCAAAATACTTTGAGGTATTTTTAGCATATTTCTGCGTCGTATTAGCTTAACCTGTAATAGAATATAAATGAGCCCATATGGCAGAGATGTAATTATGTTCCATGTGAGAAATCCCTGTGGTAGATTTGGGGAAAAAAACTCACCACATGTGCCTTCTGGAGGGCACGATTTACACATGATTACCTACTCATTTGCATTGAGAAGAATATGAAGTAACACAATGCTAACAACACGGTAATGAAAAGGGCAAGCAAAGACTCCAGATCCCTGGGGGTGCTGATCCCTCTGACTGACATCCAGTTAGGAGCAGGGAATTCGTCCCTTTAGGGAGTACATTTTATGAAGCGATCTTTGATTATGTGGGCACAGTAATCACGAGTCTTAATTATTATTACTGTGAGAGAATGGGCTACAAATCTCCAGGGAGTGTGTCTGTCACAGATACTTTGCCAGCGAATGCTGAAAATGAGTGTTTTCCCAAGGATCATTTTCATTCCAACCTGATATTTAGCTGAAGTTTCTTTGACTACTAGTCATGAAACATTAAATATAGATTAGAGGCAGAGAGATGTTGAAAGTTAAAATTCACCGGAGGTGCACACCCGTGCACTTGAGAGATAGCCCCAAATGTTGTCCAGATGTTGCAGCAACAAGGCTGAGGGTTCCCAAGCTGCAGAGCAGCCACAACAGAGGAGAAAGTGGATGTTTAGCATTCCACCAGCCTCCTGTTTAGTTTACTTGTAGTGTATTCATTTAGCAGAAAGTCCTAACAGCCTGTTAGCAGTAGATGATACCAAGTGTACACTACCCTGAAAGAATGAAGAAATTCTTTTATAGCAATAAAGGGAGTAATTCAAAGCATGTAATTGATTTTCCACATTTTCAAACTGTGATAAGACTAAGCTTTAGCAGCAGAAACATGTGTTTGCAGTTTTGTCAGTGTTCTTCAATTAATAAAAAAAAATAGGAACCTATAACTTATTGGTTAGATCGTTAACATGCACTGGGCATTTCAGTGGCTATTGAAGCACTTGCCAAAAACATGTCATCTTCTAAGCAAACTCAGAGGTGGTAAGGATTGGGTTTTGCCACAGGACATGCTTTTGTGATTATCTAAACCCATTCTTTTCCAGGAGGAACAGGACAGTAGAACACCAAGGCTTTCTTAACAAGCTATTGTCACGTTTATGTGTTATACTCATTTACCTCTTCCACTTCTGGAGCAGAAGAGTAGTGGCAGGACAGACCTCAAGTCTTTGATCATCCTCGCAGCACTTCCACCTACCTGCTGAGCAGAATGGCTTCTGACAGTCATGCTGCTGCCCCGTCTTCACACCAGGTGTTAGGATGCTCTCTGGGACTTCCCATGAACCTGCCTAATGATGTCCACCAGAGAAACTTGGAGTAGAAACATCCAATTAATTTCCAAATGCCAGGCACTGTACTCACTGCAAAATGCCTGGAGAAGGCTCAAGTGAACTCCTCCAGCTGTCATTGACAGATAGAGTTTAAGTCCAGAAGTAACATTTAGAATTATTTAACCTGATCTTTTACCTCAAACAGGCCACAGAATCGTATCAGTAATAGCTGCATCAAATGTAATAATTTGATGGTGTGTAAGAGCTTATCTTTTGGGAAGATAGTTCATCTGGATTTAAAGGCTCCAAGTAAGAGAGTTTTCACCAAAAACTTTGGATGTTTCTCTCATTCAGCAGTTTTACTGTTAGAAGTGCTTGTTTCCATATGAGCCATGTCAAAATTCACTAGTGGATTTCAGAAAGGTTTTTGGGTTCTCCTGACACCAGAAAGAAGACAGCACAGAGTGCAAGGGCCAAAATAAGGGACCAAGGACCAGACACTTGTCATGATGTTTTGAAAAGAGGCCATCTACTAATGCTTTGAAAGCAGGTCATCCACCTGTCCTCTGAAACGCTACAATTTCAGTCTTTTTCCAATCTTGCACTATGAGAAACCTACAAAAAGTAGTAACTCCTTTGAAGAAAAAAAAAAGAGAGGACACATCCTCGGAATAAACTATTTATCGGGATACACAAGCAGGTTACAGAAAATTTGAGTCCTATTTCCACTCTTTCAGCCTTGGAGCAGACATGTGGATGCAGACTTTGAGTCCCAGTGGGCACACTAAGCCCTGAACTGCAGACTCAGACTCCCGTTGCATTTCAATGAATACTTGTGGAGAGCAATACAGGTCAAGATGGTGACACTTACTGGGACCTACCAGAGAATGGCAAAGTTTCCATTGGATGAGGTAGTCATTGTGGAGAAAAAAGCAGAGGTTCATGTCCTCACATGTCATTCGCCCCAATTCTCGTGTTAGAATACCTGCCAAAGTGAGAAGGAAACAGCTTAGAGCGATGCCTGCTCACAACCATGAGGAAAGAGGGTGTTTGCAGCATGGGAGTAAGGAAACCATCTTCTGGCATAGCCAGGAGTTGGCAAGGCTGACTAAGAATCAAACAAGGCAACAGTAGGGCAGGGGGGGAAACTCTCAAAGACAAGAAGCGAGCTGGTTCATGTTTACTCCCTCAGGACAGCATAGAGCATCCCCCACAGTGGATGACTTCATAGATTTGAAAACAGGTAAGCAGGCTTCAGAGAATAAGAAATGGCAATACAAGACCCTTTAAACTGAAATCTAAAGGTTTGAGTTCGGCAGACAATGGAAGTAACTATCTAAGTTTGCCACCATCTCATTACCTTTAGGTGCCAGGTAGCAATGGATGATGATCTTGTATGGCTTCCTCATGGACAAACACACAGTAGAGATCAGCACCTGAACTGAAGCAGGTGCTTGTGGTTATAGCCTGGAGATGGAGGAAAGAGAACAGTAGAGACAAGGACTCCCTCTGGGCCACCAAAGGCAGGGATGATTCTTCTGGAACCAGGGGCAGACTTTGTTGGTACACATTATGGTGGGTGATGCATCTGAAGTGCCGTGCTTTTCCAGCACAAAGAGGGTTTCTAAAACACATAAAGTATGTTGAATGGCAGAGCAGTGTGCTTGCTGCTCCCTCCCCCATAGGAACCAGAGTATTTGTAGAGTCACAAGGCTTTTCTTCTACAAAACAATGCAACTAAAAAGGCAAAATATGGGTGAATTCATTCAGCTATTTAATCTGACAGCCTGGAAGAAACAGAAAAACAAACAAAATCCCCAATGGTTGCTCCATCCCATCTCTCCTCCATACATGCCTCCTCCTTTTCAAAAGCTATATACAGGGAAAACAAAGGAAGCAGGCGGCTGCCTTCCCTGGGGCTCGCAGAGCCCTTGGCTGGGGCCACCCTGGGCACTGCTGTTTACACGGACACCTTACGAGGGGCTGAATGTACCGCCCCAGCTCCAGTGCCATGCAAATAGCTGTGCACAGTGCAAAGAAATACCATGGATCACGCTTGGCTCCCATCATGGGGACAACGGGAATTGAGGGCACTCAGCTACAAATATAATCAAACCTTCAATATTCTCAGCTCTTGCTGGTTTCTATCCTCAGTTTGCACTTAAGAACTCCAAACAAACAGAGCCCTCGTGCAACAACACTGCTCAACAGACTGCAGATTTATTTTGATAGCTTCCTAGCTTTTTTTTGGTTTGCTGTAGTTTGGAATATAATTTAAAAAAAAAAAAAAAAAGAGAAAGAAAAAAGGGAAAAGATAAAGGAACCATTTGTGCTTCACTGCAAATGCTGCTGATGTAATTCTCTTTGAAGTGAGAAGCAAAACTCCTTTGGAGGTTAATGAGAACAGGATCAGGCCCTCCACAATGAACTTGTGCAGAGAGCTGATAAGATCTTGAATCATTCAGAGCCAAGCATGTTATTTGTGCAACATGGGCAGGCTGAGTCAATCTCCGAATATTTTTAATGGGTGTCAACGTGAAGTGTTAATTCCACAAGTTATGTTGTTTTGCAGTTTGCCTGTGCCTGCTTTCCAGGCTGCCTTCACGGATGGTACACATCCTCTCACTGGCTGAGAAGAAAAGCTATTTCCAGAACTGCTGTGAGAAAAAACCACTTCTAAGAAAATATAAAACGGGACTTTTACAAAGAATTGGAAAAACAAATAACAATAGATATACCTGCTAGACATTCAGGTTGTCAGCATGCGTAGAAGTAAAAGTAGGCCCATTTCAGAGATTACAACTATTATTTTTTTTAAAAAAAAGGACCCTAAAATCAAAACAAGTATCCTGTAACTGATCATTTTTGAGAAACTAATCTTGATGTCTTATTTTTTTTGGACAAAATGGAGGAGTAAGGTACTGAAATCACAGATGCTTAGGTAATGACTACCCCTGGATAGTACATGTATGCTCATAATAAACAGGATCAGAAAAACACTGAAAATTATGAAATTAACTAAGCACTATGAGTAATTTTTGGATGTAAAATCTTTATTTTTTACTTTCCTTTTTTTCTGTCCCCAGGATCTCCAGGCACTTCCTAATGCATCTTGAAGCCAAGATGAAATTACAGCCCTCCTGGGGCCAATGGGAGGCTCACTATTGCCTTTATCAGAATTGAGATTTTAGTCATACTGTAAAGATATCTGAAGAAACACTGGGCCCAACTGCCCAGTTCTATGGAAAAATTCATCTGGAAACATAGCAAAGCCTACCACACAATTTCCTTTTGGTTCTCCCCCGAGGGGAGATTTTTAATCTTGGAGTGGAAAACAGGATCCAGGGAAACCTGGTGGAATCCCTGTGGTTGCCATCTAGAGAGAGCTGGCTCTGAGTGGGCTCCTCACCATACCCTGCTCCCCAGCCCACCACCACCTGCAGCCTCAGCTTTGAAGCCCACTCTGCCTGTCCCCCTTCTGGGAAGCAGCAAAGAAGGTTTTGTCTTCTTGTGATTCAGAAACACTCAGACAAAAGCTGTTTCCCTGCCTCCATCTTCCATGACTCTAGGACGTGTGCTGAAGGATCTTCCTGCTGTTTCTGCATGCTCTGAGAAGCCTTCCCTTTCCCACATCTGAGTTATGGTGGCCTTCAGCTACCCTTGGCAGGAGATGCACCAAACCTGCGTGGCCATAGTTCCCAGTTCATCATCTCAAACCTGGCCTGTGTAGACAACCATCTTCTACTGCCTTCTTCCATCAGTGTCTCCTCTTTCTCCAGCCTCTCTGATCTCTCCTTAACCACACACCACAGCCCCCTGCCTTCCCAGGCCCCCATTTCCATCGCTCTCTCTCCCTGTGTCCTCAGCACCAGGAAGCAGTAGCCCCAGCACAACACCAAGGGTGACAGGCCTAGCACCATTCATCACAATGGTCTCCATTTGTTGTCACACCTGGGCTTAGGGTTGGTACCCTGGCTCCGCCATTCAAGAACTGTAAATCTTTGCTTTCATGTCAGAAAGTGGAGTCTACACTCAGACATCACATTACAGCCATCCCGGTTGCAGCTCCCCACTGGAATTGGTCAGATCCCATTTTCTTACCTTTGCAGCTGAGCACCATTTGCTTCCATCAATTCCAGTAACAATGAAGTGCCCAGTCCTACAAAATACTAACCCCTTGAGCATGTTGAAAAAAGTTTTTTACTTCCCTCACAATTAAGATGTTTTTTTCTTAATTAAGAAGTAAAGTAATTGCAGTCTTTACCAGGAAGGGCTTCATGCTAAGAAGTGACTAAATCCCCTCCCTGTTCACAGACAATAAAAATGAAGCTTTCATTGTCATAGACAAAGAAGCACAGAAAAGAGTCATAGTAAAATCTGATTTTGTGATAAGCTGTTTATCCTGCAATCTTTTTCATTTATATAAATATTTCGAGAAGCCCATCCTGAGTTTTTGTGTTGGCTTTTTTAATTATTATTTTATTTCTTCTTTAGATGCATTTGTATACAAGTAGGCTATAAATGAAACACTGATGTTTCTGAAGGCAGTTATGAAGGTGTGATTGCACCTTTTTCTTCTCAATTTCACATAGAGCTTATTTGTCATAATGCACAGTAATATTTGAATTTGGACAAGTGGAAAATCCTTATTTGTTCACACTACACTCTCAGTATTAACTCAAGATCAGCTCCTTTGGAATAGTATTTGTGCTTGCATTTAACAGTAAAATGTCATGAACAAAGAAACTATCAACTTGAGAGTAAGTCACTTCTCCATTTGGACAGCAATGATTTTGTGATTAACACAATGAACTCTGCACAGTGAGTCCTCAAGAATAAACTGGGATCTGAATGAGATACGTTCTAGAAAGGTTAGAGCAAGGCAACTTCCAGTGAGGTTATCTGAGAGGGTATGGGCAAGCAAGTGTCAGAATGTGAGCCACAGAAGGTCGGTCAGAGATGTTGTAAAGGCACATACTACCCGTAACTTCCTCCACCAAATGCAGGGATTAAGAGCAGCCAGGATAGCCTCCGCCCTAGGTAGGTGGTGGAAAAACAAAAGAGCCACATCACTCAGGCAGACAGGAAAATGAGCAAATTCAGCACAGCCTCAGTAGTGCTGCTGCCAGTAGGACATCCATGGAGTTTGCAGAAGATTGCAAACTTTACCTCTGAGGAAGGGTGATAGTCCAGCACCCAAGATGCAGCAGCAGGCACTGAACTGGTGGTGGGCGAGCTGCCAGCGGGGACTGACATGCTCCTGTCTTGCTCAAACGGACAGCACACCCCTGTGGCTACCAGTCCTGTCCTTAATTTCTGTAGTACTCTGAGCATGGTAGTGGAGGTCAAACAAGTTACCAGTAACAAAGCAAGAGTAATTAACATGAACAAGACAACAGGATAAGTCACACAGCATCAGTGAGTCACACTGTTAGTCTCACTTAAACACAACCATGAGAGTAGCACTGAGTCACAGAATGTAAAACAGTTCTAAAATACCTGAATTATACAAATGAGTATGCAAGAAAACAGCATCAAGACATCCCATCTGTGGGATACAAGCCACTCTCATTTTTCTCATGATCTTTGTCATCAAACTATCCCATGATAAATGACTTAAATTTGTGCTGTAGCAAGCAATTGACATTAGCCAGGTTACACCAGAACTAGACAAAACGACTGTTCTCCCTGACCCAAAGGGATCCTGGTGACATGTGGACAAGTTCCACCTACTGTGCTGTACTACTAACATATGGCAGCCTTACATGTTAGCCTTGGATAGCACCTTATTAAACATCACAGACCATTAATAATGCAACAATCCAAAAGACAGCTAATTGCAAGGAAAAGTCCATCGCTTCCATATTTCTGAACAAGTTATTTCTAAGCTAGTCCACGAAAAATACTTTTCATGGTGGTTGACACAAGCCTCCCAATGCAGTGTGTCTGCAGCAGAGTTTAATGGTTACTGCCAAGTTGGCTTCACTAAGGGCAAATTGTGCCTGACAAATTTGGTGGCCTTCTACAACAGGGTTAGAGCATTGGTGGATAAAGCAAGAACAACCAATGTCATTTAGCCGGACTTGTGCAAAGCATTTGACACTGTCCCACACAACATTCTTGTCTCTAAATTGGAGAGACGTGGATTTGATGGATTGACCACTTTGTGGATAATGAATCGGCTGGATGGCCATTCCCCAAGAGTTGCAGTTAATGGCTTGATGTCCAAGTGGAAACCAATGACAAGTGGCGTTCCTCAGGGGTCAGTATTGGGGCCAGCATTTAATAACTTTGTTGGTGATATGGATAGAGGGATTGAGTGTAGCCTTAGCAAGTTTGCTGATGACATGAAGCTGTGTGGTGCAGTCAACACACTGGAGGGAAGGAATGCCATCCAGAGGGACCTTGACAGGCATGAGAGCTGGGTCCATGCCAACCTCATGAAGTTCAACAAGGCCAAATGCAAGGTCCTGCACCTGGGTCGTGGCAATCCCAAGCACAAAAATAGGCTGGGTGGAGAATGAGTTGAGAGCAGCCCTGCAGAGAAGGCCTTTGGGGGTGCTGGGTGACGAGAAGCTCAACATGAGCCAACAGTGTGTGAGTCATCCCAGAAAGCCAACTGTATCCTGGGCTGCATCAAGAGAATTGTCACCAGCAGGCTGAAGGAGGTGACTCTCCCCCTCTACTCTGTTCTTGTGAGACCCCAAAATAAGAAGGACATGGAACTGCTGGGGTGAGTCCAGAGGAGAGCCACAAAGATGATCAGTGGGCTGGAGCACCTCTCCTACAAGGACAGGCTGAGAGAGCTGGGGCTGTTCAGCCTGGAGATGAGAAGACTTCAGGGAGACCTTATACAAGCCTTCCAGTACCTAAAGGGGGCTTACAGGAAAGCTGAAGAGGGACTTTTTACAAGGTCATGTAGTAATAGGACAGGGGATAATGGCTTTAAACTGAAAAAGGGTAGATTTAGATTACATGTAAGGAAGAAATTATTTACTGTGAGGGTGGTAAGGCACTGGAACAGGTTGCCCAGAGAAGTGTTAGATGCCACATCCCTGAAAGTGTTCAAGGACAGGCTGGATGGGGCTTTCAGCAACCTGATCTAGTAGAAGACATTTCATGAGAGGTTGGTGGCTCTATGTGGGTCTTCATTACATGTTGTCTGAGTAGGAGGCTAGAGTTTATTTATTCAGCTTCAAGATAAGCAACTTAATGCTGCTGATTTGAATGCAAACAAGGGCAAGACCTTATGCTGGGAAGACTCTCTGATGTGGTTACACTGGAAGTTTAGACTAAGCACAAGTTGAAATCTGAAACAGTTGTCACAGCCTACAAAATCAGCATGATTTGTTAAAGCATTTAATTCTTTAAAACGCTTTGTCTACAACTAAACTATCAAAGTGGTATTGCTTTTATCTGGGAAATGTTGCACATGCAATTGTATATTGCCTATTAAGGCCAATTTTGCTAATTCACTGAAATCTTTCCCATATGATAGAAACGACATTTGCTTCTCCATTTAGTGACCTCAAATGACTATGTCAAGGTGCAGAGTGAATTTCAGTTGGCAAGTAAATGCAATTATGCCTTTCTTTTTCCTTACAGGGCATAGTATTATCTAGTCTTCTTTAATACCGTCACTTGGCTACTCTCAAATTAGTATGGGGCTCATAATGCTTGCAATGTTTCCAGGACCTAATCCTGGTGTGCTTAGCTTGTCCTTAAGCAGCTATTTCACATCTTAAAATGCTTGGAGACTTCTGAAAACTAAACTGTGAAAAGCAAAGCCTCAGCATTAAGTCACCAAGTCTTGCTTCCTAAACCTGCTAACCTATTTTTTAAATTATGGTACTTCTATTTCAAAACTGATCAGGAACTGCAGAACAAAGCATTTCTCTGGTGACACCTCTGTGTTGTAAACACACAGCCAGTAAGGGGTTCAGTCCAAAGCAAGAAAAACAAAGTTCCCATTCCCCATATAAGTGTGAAGCATTGCCTAAGCCTTCCAGCTCAATTGAGGAACAACAGAGGCAAGAGACTTACAAATATGAGAAAATCCCACAGCTATGGACCCAAGAGCAACCTTCACTTCTAATGTGACCAACTAGCTAAAGAACTTGCATTTTAAAATCAACATTTTAATTCGGAATCCATACGATCCTTTCACTCTACACTCACATAATGTGCAGAGCAATGATGCTCTGGGTTCAGAAAGTGCAAAAAACAACTAACAGAAATTTAAGATAATTAAAAAGGGGGGAGGAGGTTGATATTCACAGATCTTGCACAGTACTGATACAGTCCTGTTGGAAACATCTATGAAATATAATGCAATTCCAGTGTTTGAGCACTAGAGGGTCAATTTGTGATGAAAACAGAGCCTTACCTCAGTTTCCTTTTATAGGTAAGCATTTAACCCCTTACCACTGCTTCAGCTGTCGTAAGTCTTGCTAGCTGAAGCTCCTTCTGAGGTCATGCAGCACTGGGATGGAGGAGTTATGTCACACAAATGTTTTGCAAGAGTGCCCTCAAAAATTTTACACATGGACACACCAAATTGCCTTCTCTGGTCAGCCACGGGGTACACACCTTTTCAAAAGTCCCACTGTGTTGGTCTGGAAGTTGTCCCTTGTGACTGGGAGTGGCAAAAGACTGGTGAGGTACTAGCCCATAGCCCATTTTGAAAAATATTCATCCTGTACATATACAGCAGCCTCTTCTCGTGCCTAATTACCATCCCTTTGAATAATACAAAAATGCAAATACTGTTCATTTAAACAAAAGGGATCCTCAGTACCACCTGTAATTGTATTCATGCTCAACAAGCACCAGGATGGCAGTAGAATGGTGGGCATCACCCAGAGGGCAGAATTCAGGCCCACTAGACTGCAGCCTTGCCACTCAACTGAAAAAACTCAAGACTTCTGAAAGTATATGCACATACCAGAAATTTGAGGCATTACTATATAAATGAACCAGAAATCCTTCTCCTTCCCAATAGGATTTGTTATGGAAACAGCATATAATTTCATTCCAATACCACAAATTTGCCACTACATTAAAGAGCATTACTGTTACTGAAGGATGAGCGGTAATTCAGCACCCCCAGCTCTCCAGGCTACAGCCCTCTTCAGGGGAATGGTGATTTTGAGTGCCCTTTCATTTCAGGCTATAAACATACGTCCCATGAGAGAAAGCAAAGCTGTTGACTAAGGAATGCCTTAACAAGTACTTCTAGCCCAACAAACTTTGTTATATCAATCAGTTCTGTTCTTATATTATCCTTCTTGTCAGGGACAAGAGAACCAGGTGATGTTGCCTCTTTGTATGAAGTGATACTTTCTCTGGTAAATACAGCATATCAATTATACAGGCTGTTGTAAAAAATCCTATCCAAATCCCCTGGAGCAATGAATAGATTTGTTTCTAACAGCGAGCTCAAACATTATTGGTGACTGCATATACCTATGCAAAAGACATCTTTATATCATATCAATAAAGAGTCTCAAATACCATTATGTATTGAGAAATATAGTGAGGTGAGTCACTGATAGCACCAGTCATTCAGTAATGACTGTGACCTTTGCAAATTACTGTCCTGTGAAAGTTCACAAAAATTAGCAAACAAAAAAGCGGGAGGTTGCTCCTTTAAATGATTTTTAAATTATCATACAGTGCTCTCTAATATATTTATTAAAATAACCAAGATCAAACATGGAGCTTCATCTCTACAATCTATTAAAAAAACCCCAAAGAACTGAAGGAGATCCCATATCTGTTGCAAATCATTAACTGCAAATATTAACATTTTACTTTATGTAGAAATGACAATTCTATTACTAATCTTTGAAAAGTATTTTTAAAAAATTGGTCCTCCTATCCCTACCATAAATACAAAATCTCTGTTACAAACAAATGTGTTCTCCCATGAACAAATAAATGACGTACACTCAGTTGCAAGAAAACAGAATCAGTCAAAACGGCTCAAATGTAATTATACACTGACCAAAAAGAATTCCACTGCAACTGAAATGGAAAGGTTTGTACTTCAGGTCATTAGCTAAGTGCTGATTAGTACAATTTTAAATACTGAAATAGCCAAAAAAAAAAGAAAAAGTGGGAGGAAGATTTGAGAAAAAAGCACAAAATACCCAAGAGAGTAGGAAATATGTTTATGAAAACAAATTTAAAATAATGAAAAATCCCTGCCCTCTTTGTCTCAACTCATTAATTTTGTTAAGCTTCCCTTACTTCTCTATGGCTGTTTGTGCATCACAATTTGAAAAAAGTGAATGAGCCAAAAATCATTTACATCTTCCTCCTGATCTACAGAATGAAATGCTGTACTAGCCTGTAACACCAGAAATCAAGTTTGTTAAATAGCCAGTCTTTCCTAACAAACCCATGCTTATAAAATGGCACTTCGAACAATGAATTAGAAAAACAAATTTAAAAAAAAAAAAAAGAGAAAAAGAATGTGTTGTGTTGAAAGGTTTAAGAATGCTTGTGCTTTCCATAAAGCTGAAATGCTTCCATGAACATACCGTTTATCTCTGGATTAACCAAACACTCCAAATTTAGAAAAAAATCTATTTTACTCACTAAAATATTCTGACAATATTGCAACATAGTCTGAGTGTCATTTTGAGTACTGAGAAAGTCTTTTTTTTTTAATAGGAAAGGGGAGAAAAAGGCTAAGTTGAGAGAACCCTTTTCTTTAACCAAAAAAAAAAAAAAAGAAAAGAAAAAAAAGAAAAAAGAACTGGTGAGCTGCTTTCTTCTCCTGCCATATAGCAGATCTCTTCTTGGATTTCACACCACTGACCATACCCTGTCAGAGATCCTGAACAGTTTACATTACTTCTTTTGAAGGATTAATCTAGACCGGCCCAGAGATAAAAACCAAAATGCACAATGAATTCCTACACTGAATTCCAGCTTGTTACTGTGAACTCAACGTTAAGAAAAGAAAAAAGGAATCCCACACATCTTGCAGAATATACACTGCTTTCACACAGTATTTGAGTTAGTCAGAGGAATACGTAAAGGGACAAGATAGTTTTGTACAAAACCTCGATTTATTTCAGAGAAATTAAAAATATGGTATTTAATATATATAAATTTCTATTCCTCTATAAATATAGATGATCTTGTGATAATGAACAGAAATAAATGCATACCAAATTCAAATAATTTTGCATTTCAGGGTATGGTAGCCATAGATAATGTTTATGAACCTAAATACAGGCATTTGTAATATTAAAAAAAAAAGTTTAAAACAATACAATCAGGAGAGAAGCATTCTGCTGTTTTTTTTCATACAGAGGACTAAATATTCAAATGCATCTGTTGAAACTTAGAATATCATTTTTAACCTTTTTTGTTTTGTATTGAGAAGCACAATCCCTCACACTCAGGAGCATACAAGGTAGTAGGTATACTGCACACATGGTATCTTATCTTTGCAGTATGCAATGTTATTACTGTACTGAAAAAAGAGGGGGGAAAAGACAGCAGGGGCTCTTTAAGGTCTCACATCCCACCAGAGTGCTTAAACATTCTGGTTTTCTGTATTCCCTTCCTTTGTTTTTACTACTGGCAAAAATCATCACACCCTCATATTGTGTAATGAATTAAATGTCAATTAAAATTCAGGGCAATGACGATGGCTCCAGTGTTTCCCAAATGAAGAGCCAGAGTATGGATGTAATTAAGACAAAAAGAAAAGCTGCATTTTATACAGACGAAGCTCTTTTGACAGATCCCTCATCTCCTGCTCCTGCTGCCCCCAGCCCAGCGGGGGGACCGCAGCACCCGCAGCTGCCCCCGGGGCCCCGCTCCCACCTCACCCCTGAAGAGCGGGCTTGAAAACACAACACGAAGGAAGTTTGGTAGTTCTGTGTCCCCATCCACCTCCCAAGCCATCGGACGTGCTACAGGTGCAGGCGGTGTTAAACCTCAACTCCTACAACAAAACAGATCCGCTCCTCTTGAACTCCGTGGTGCGTTTAAATAGAACTCGGGAAGCGGGCGGCGGGCAGGCAGTGCCCCTGGCCCCAGGCACAGCGAAGCGGCGCTCCCGCCGGAGAAAGGCCCAACGCGCCTTCAGGCAGCGCTGGGCGTTGCTTCTACCTCCCGAAAGTGTCTGACGGGTCCCGCCTGGGCTATCAGGGCTCCGCTGTGGCCATGCCCGCGCCATGGCCAGGCGACTGTCTGTCTGCCTGCCCTCCTCCGTTCGGGTCAGAGGCCGAGGCGGGAAGCGGCGCCCCTCCCAACCCCACCTCTCCCGCCACATCGCTCCGGCCAGGGCCGGGGCTGGGGCCGGGGCCGAGGCCGTCAGGAGGCGCCCCGGCCGCGGCCTCGCTCCGGGCCCCGCTCACGCAACTGAAACTCCCAGCAAAGCCATTACAAAACCTGTGTGGGGGTGAAGAAAGGGGTTTAGAGATTTGGTTTCTCTTACCGGCAGTTTTTCCTATCCTGCCCTACGAAATAAAAATCCAATGCCTTTTTTTTTTTCCTTTAAATTAAAAAAGGAGGAGGGGAAGGACGAGAAAGTAAAATCCGCAAACGGGTTAAAAGTGTCCTAAATAATTAAGAAGAAGTGAGATTTCTGTAATTTAAATACAAATATACTTACAAAATCTTACAGAGGCTATTTACATTCCTCTCCCCCAACCTGACAGTGCTTTTAGTTCCTACAGGAGACAGCCCGACAGGAGCGGGGAGGGCAGAGCCGGGCGGTCCCGGGCAGAGGTGTCCCCCCGGCTCATCCTCTGCTCCCCGCTGGCTGCGGAAGCGACTCGCGGTCCCCAAAGTTTGTCCGGGCTGGAGAAGGAGCTACTTTCCAAGGCAGAGCCCCGGTCCTCCGGCCGCTCGCCACCCCCCTGGCCCGGTGGGCACGGATCTCAGACCGTGGTCTCGCCCTGCTTGCTGTTGGTGAGCCTGGTGTAAAACTTCCTCCAGGAGTTCAGGGTTTTCCCAGACCAGATCCAGAAGCCCGAGGTGATGCCCACGATTAAGGTCATGAGATACTTGATCATGAAGACGGTGAAGTCAGGGCTCATGGGCGGGTGGTGGCTGCTGTGGTTGTTGGGGCAGGGGATGGCATAGCTCTTACAGCTCTGCGTGACCCAGCTCCTCTCCCACTGTTCCCTAAAAGCTTGCTCGTAAAAATAGCAGGCAATGACGATGGTGGCCGGCACCGTGTACAGGACGCTGAAGATGCCTATCCTCACCATGAGCTTCTCCAGCTTTTCTGTCTTGGTGCCGTCATGCTTCATGATGGTCCGGATCCTGAAGAGGGACACGAAGCCGGCCAGCAAGAAGGAAGTGCCGATGAACAGGTAGACGAACAAGGGGGCCAGCACGAAACCCCGCAGGGCGTCCACATTGTTGATGCCCACAAAGCAGACGCCGCTGAGGACATCCCCGTCCACCTGCCCCAAGGCCAGGATGGTGATGGTCTTGATGGCCGGCACGGCCCAGGCTGCCAGGTGGAAGTACTGGGAGTTGGCCTCAATGGCCTCGTGGCCCCACTTCATGCCAGCGGCCAGGAACCAAGTGAGGGAGAGGATGACCCACCAGATGGAGCTGGCCATGCCGAAGAAGTAGAGCATCATGAAGAGGATGGTGCAGCCCTCCCGCTTCGTGCCCTGCGCCACGGTGCGGGAGCCGTCCTCGGTGAAGCGCTCGTTGCAGACCACCCTCTCCTCCAGGAGGAAGCCGGCGATGTAGGCCACGGCCACCGCCGTGTAGCAGCCCGAGAGGAAGATGATGGGCCGCTCAGGGTAGCTGAAGCGCTTCATGTCCACCAGGTATGTGAGGACGGTGAAGAGAGTGGAGGCACAGCAGAGCACCGACCAGATGCCAATCCAGGTGCGGGAGAAACGCAGCTCCTCGGGCCCGAAGTACATGAGCCCGTAGAGGCGACCGGGCTCGCAGGGCGCCCCGCAGTCCTTCTCCCCTAGGAACCGGTAGTTCAGATAGGAGGGCACCTTCAGTGCCCGTGGGCAGGAGAAGCGCCCGCGGGTCTCGCCGGGCCCCGAGCCCCCGGGGCCGCCGCCAGTGCCCCCGCGGTGGGGGTTGCTGGTCCAGCTCTCGGGGCGCAGGGCGGGCGTGGGGGTGCCGCGCTCGGAGGCGTTTTGCCCCACGCAGAGCTCGCCGGCCCCGTGCACCGGGAACTTCTCGCAGCGCAGCGTGTCGGGCCACTGGAAGCCGAACTTGTTCATGAGGGCCTCGCAGCCCTGGCGGGCCCGCTCGCAGAGGGAGCGGCAGGGCGGCAGGGCCTGCTCCAGTACGGTGCACACGGGCGCGTACATGGAGCAGAGGAAGAACTTGAGCTCCGCCGAGCACTGCACCTTCACCAGCGGGTAGAACTGGTGCACCTCCAGCCCCGCGTCCTCCTGGTTGGTGTGGCCCAGCAGGTTGGGCATGATGGTCTGGTTGTAGGCGATGTCGGTGCAGAGCGGGATGGAGATGGGCTGGCAGTAGCCGTGGTCCGGGATGGAGATGCCCCGCTCGCCGTTGTACTGCGGCGCCTGGCCCCCGGCCGGCAGCGCCGCCGCCCA
>VYZX01007302.1:9784-92005 GCA_013401335.1 Brachypteracias leptosomus | reverse complement strand
CCCGGGCCGCGCACAAAGACGGCGGGGGAAGGGGAGGGGGGCCTCGCCGCAGGGGGCGGACGGCCCCGTGCGGGCCGGGGAGGCGGGGAGCGGGGCTGCGCCTTGTCGGTCGGCAGCGCGGAGCGACAGGGAGGCCGGGCCCTCGGGGCGGCTCGCCTGGACGGCAGCGGTTGCTCCGCGGAGCCGGTCACGGCTGTCCCGGGGGGAGGGGGGGTTGGGAGGTTGATTCCCCGGTGATGACGATAGTTAAGGCCATTGAACTGCGCACCCCGGCGCGGTCCGGGGCCCATCGGCGTCCCCTCCGGCGGAAAGGCAGCTGCGCTAATTTCGTCTCCATTCACAGCTCGGCAGAGGCCGGGGGGTCGATACTCGCCAAATCGCAGAGGGCACGACGGGGGGCGGGGCGCAGCCGATGCCGCGGTCAGGAGGCTGCTGCAGGGAAGAGCCTGAGAGCGTCTTTGCAGCACTGAAATCTAGAAGATAAGTTTATTGTAGTAACTTTGGAGACCCCGGTGTTCACATCTCACGCGACCGGTGATGTGCGAGTGCCCAAAACTCGCTTCCCTCTAGAGACTCTTGTGTCTCGCTGCCGAGTTATTGTCAGTATTTTGTGCGCGTCTTCCTCCTGTCACGTCTAGAGCACCAGCCTGAGATTTAAAAATAATCACAACAGGGCTTTCTTACTCCTCTTCCCCTCCCTGCCCAGTGGGTAGTTATTCCACCTTAATTCCAGATCAGTGTTTGCATGACTTGCAAATACCTCCCATCAGGTGTTTTAAATATTAGATTCTGGAGAGGGGGTGAACGGGCATACAGTGATCACCAACAGTGCCCATTTCTGCACATCTAAAGCCCTGTTGCTCATGCAGAATGGGAGTCCCGTTGGCTCTTCTGAAATGCGTAGTCCAGAAAAAAGATGGAGGCTGAGCGGGGGATTTACTGTACTCGCAGGAATTCAGTAAGAATAATAAACCGTGCTCCTGGAGAGGAGGAGGAGAATCCTACCATGTTCTCCGAACATTTAGTAGCTAAGTCTCTGTGTCATATACATGAGTATCTTCATATATGTCGTGACAGTTAATGCTGCCATTCAGAGCTGAACCAGGCACGAAACTTCTCTGGCCAGCTGTCTTCCTTCTGTGCAGCTTGCTCCCACCCTTTCCATGTTATACACTAATGAGCTGCAAAAATCCATTAGGAATAAGACAAGCCCAGCATTTATTTCTAGCTGTCACAGACGGCAAGGGTTAATAAAAGACATCCATATTTCTTGGAGAGCTACAGATAAAATTTGGACCATGCTATTTAGGCCACTTTATTTCTCCCAGCAGTGCTGTCCCACATTCAAACTAATTAATAGCAAGATCTATGCTGTGTAACGACTGTAGGAGCAGGATCATGCTTAGAAATTGCACAACCTTAAATATGTCGATTTCTGATGTCCTTGTTTACTGAGGTTCATTGAGTTCTGTCAGGAATACTCTTCTCAGAGGACAATAGTTTAAAAACTATGCACAAATGATATCTTTTTCCATCTTCTGCTGAAAAAAAGTTTGATTCCTTGCATATTGTATTTATTGTTTTGAGCTACGGATTTTCCTTGTAGATCTACGTCAGTAATTAAAATTACTAACTCCTTTCTAGCACAAACCCTAATTTATATTCAACCCTAAATGACAGTATTGTTTTCCTATTCATCCTAAAACAATTGAACACTGGATCTTTAGATAGGAACAAGTATTATACATGCTCTTTCTCACAGAAAATGAGTGTGAATTTCTAACCAGTCTCCAAAAGCCTCCCTGGCTTTCTGCCTGTGGTCTTCAGAACTGGGGATGCATCGCACAATTCAGGGAAGGTAATTAAGATGCCTAAGTCCATCATCAGTTGGCTGAAATTCTATCTAGGGGGAGGGTTCTGAATTTGAAATATTTAGGAAATACTTCTCAAACTGAAAACCACCGAGAAGTTGCTGTTCTAAGTTGCCGTGTGTAACAATCCAGAAGACTGTTCTAGAAGAAAGATCAGTGTATACAGGACAAGGTTTGTACATGTAGGTAATAGCTTTATTCAGATCATCTGGTATAGAAGGAAAAGTAGACAGAGTTCTGGGTTAACAAGCTATTATTTTTGGTTCTGAAGTGGAAACTATCAAACTTGAGAACTACTTAGAGCTTAGATAGGGATGTAGCAGTAAGACCAGCTCAGAAAGAAAAAATGGAAATGGGAATGGAGGAGGTGTTGTGGGGGGAAGAATGGGGGCTGAGAGCTGGTAAGTTCAGGAAAGTTCCAGGGAGTTGCTGGTTTTAACTGTCTAATGATTTTTCACATAACAGAAGAAATCCTGTGTGGAAAGAATCTTCCCAGAAGCACTTGTCCTACATATCATGCACCCCAAACCACAAAACTCATCATTAGAAGCATAATTCTCTGTGGTCCAAAACACCAGATCAGTTTAAACTGCCTGTGCAAGAAATGTAAGATGTGTTGATGCCCATCTGCTACTACAGCAATGAACACCCCCTGCCATCAAACCATCAGCATCCTCTGCTCTTATGTTTGCAGTTCCAGGACTGTAATGTACTCCATCCTGTGCATAGCTGCTTTCTTGGTAGTTTTGCTGCTGAAAATGACCCCTCAACACCAGCATTAACTCCCAGAGACCATCTTCATAGAGCAAAACACTGTGCTGTTGGGGAGGGAGAGTTTCTCACAAAACAGGACATTCTCCCTCTCCTCTTTCTGACCTGATCCTTAGTGGAAACTACAGAACTTCTCCTGCAGAAGTGAGCATGGGAACTAGGCTTCCTAACGCCGTCCAACACCCAAAACCGAGGACTCAGGAGAGATGCTGATCTGATAGTACATTATAATTTCCTTCTACCATCCCCGCCACTTACCTCTCCAAAGAACAGACTGTAAGGTAGTTTCTCCTTTTTGCATAGCTAATAAATGCCACTCTTTCTCCCATCCTTAACATCATTAATATTCTCTCTATTCTAAGGTTACCACCTTCCTCCTTTCAGAGCTGGCTTAATAAATATCTTAGTAAATGTTAAGCAATTGTTCTTCACTGAAAGCTGCAGCTGGTCTTTCTAAGAAGAAATATGCAAATGCAAAGAAAATGCAAAGAAAAGTTTGTATGACCCAAAGTAAGTCTCATTTTCCTACCTATATGTTTTGGTCTAATAGAAGATATTACTTCTTCATGCAACCCCAGTTCTGTACATCACATTCACTGCATTTGAGAAAAATTTGGTTCTCTAGAGGAAATTATTCAGCTTTATCTCACAGACCTATGTTACATACAGAGAATGCAAATATAAGCACAAACTGTATTTGTAGTAAGGCTAGGGACCACCAATTGAATAAAATCTAAACGCAGGTGATAACATAAATGTATGTTTGTCCACCAAACTAAAGCAAAATTTATGCTCAGATAATTAGCTTTTTAGTTGATTCAAGATTTCATTATTTAAATGTCAAATAAGGGATTAAAAGTAATACCATAATACAGTGGGACAAGTTAAAAGTTGATTTTTGTCTCATGTTGAGCATGAATCTTGGCTGATAAGAACAGTTAATACTGGGAGGGGGGACAGGGGCATTAGTTCTGGATGGAAAGAAAGGACTTTTGATAGCTCAGTAGAGCGGTTCAAGGATATAACCAGTGATGGGCTGCAGTGTGTATACTAAATTAATGAAGTCTCTTGGAGTGACCTATGGGCTTCTAGATGAGATAGTACAGGTCCACAGCTCAGGTGGGTCTCATTTTGGCTCTCAGTGCTGGCAGTACACATCACATCAAGGCCTCACAATGCACAGACAAGGATCCTTGATGAAGAATCAATATGAAGAGTGTAAATGAAGTGAAATGAAAGAGAGGTGGTTACAGTATCATAGATCTCAAACTGCAAGATGAAACAAGGTGTCCCTTTACATTGCCATATTAAACCTACCACATATTTCTGGTGATAAAATCCTTAATCCAGATAGTATACACTCCTTAAACTAAGTTGTTTGACCCTAGAAGTTGACACACAGATCTGCAGACCAATATTCTGGAAAGAAAGTGTCAAGACTCCCAAGCAGCTTTTACAGCTGCATGGTAAGATACTTTTCACTTTTCAACATAGCCATCTGTCCCAGGGCCATGTGCTGTAGCATCTCATGGATTTAGTCTTGCCAGAAGAACAGAATCCTTAAAATTTAAAGGCCTACCTTGGACATTGACTGTTTCTTGGAACATCCAAAAGACTCTTGGAAGTATGCCTGTGCTGACAAAAATAACAAACACATACAGTGATTAGCAAAGAAAATCAGTAGGAGCTGAACATGAACCCTAGGCAATGGTGCAGTCAGCAGCCAGAATACTTACTGCAGTGAAGGGTCTCAAGGTTGTACAGCCAAGTGCTCAGAAAGTCATCTCAGCAGAGTGGCAGTTGTTATTAACAGGCGTTTGACAAGATATCGAGTAATTCTCTTACCATCGTGTGGCCCAGGTCATCTTGCCCTCAAATTCATCCCAGATGCCTTTATATGTGTCTTTTATTAATCGTCTGCGATTGTCAATTTAGGTTAAAATTGTACTTTTATTAGTATTTGGGGGTTGTGGGAAGAGGAGAAAAAGAATGGAAATGCAGCTCTAGCCACTGAAGTCAGTGGTAATTTACTCCTGCTGTGTGACACCTATTGTAACCCAAACTCCTACCGTGTAGCGTGGGCTAGGAATAAAGAGCAATCTCTGACTAGCACTCGTGTAAGTCAGCACCCCAGTACAGTGATTTTATATGCTTTAAAGAGGCATGAGGAGAAACGGTATGTGCAGTCAAAGCGGACTACAAAGAGTCTCTTCCTCCCAATACCCAGAGCATTTTTTCCTTAATGCTGTTTATTCAAGATAGATTGAGTATGTGGAGATTTGATTTGGTTTTCTTTTCTGTTCAGAAGAAATGTAGATGATCCCTTGCAAATTAAAGCCGTATGTTGCCTGCCTTCCCTGACATGTTGTGTGCTGGGGTGAGAGACACAGGGGCTGCAGCCTGGCTGCTGCTGCCAGAAGTTTTCCGGAGAACAAGAAAAAGTCACAACTCTTAAAAGGGCAATTGCAGATCACAGCTCATTTTGTTCAGAGAGAATGCGAACATTTTTACTCTCTTTTTATTTCCCTTTCTTAAGTGAGTTCTACTACAGTTACATACAGTGTCTGAAAACACAGACTCTCTCTTGTTCTTCAAACACAGAGAGGCTGATTTAAGGGCCTAAGCCGGCAACCCTTACTCCCGGGAGTAGACTTGCTGATTTCACAGATGCAAGGGAAGTGAGTAGAGCTTCACAAGGCAGTGATGCAAGAAGAAATTACGTGATGAGCTTTTACTTCAGCTCTCACACTGCTTTTGCCATGCTTTAAGTCCATTCCTTTTAAAGAAATTGCATCCTGTTTCCACTGATATACATGAGATTCAGATCATATTTTCTGCATTAGTATTTCAAGATACAGTAACTGAAACGGTATGTGTGTGAGGTGGGGGGATAGAGTGGAGGGAAATTGTTTTTCTGTGTCTTTTAGGTGTGCATGTATTTCCCATGAATGTTATTGAGAGCGTGAGCAGGGTGAGATCAGAGCAGAGAGTAATTCGCAGCCTGCATCTGCCTTTCTCCTTGGGATGTGGCTTGGTACATGTTAAAGGACAATCTCAACTTTCACTTTAGAAAAAATCCTTTTGGCTTTTGCTTTACTTTGGAAAGATAGATTTAAGTATTTAACCATTGTAAACAGAGGCAAACTGCCCAGAAAGACTGAAAGGAATGCACCATTCAGACCTGCTTGTAAGCACTTCTCCCCTACATACATTCTTCGTATAGAAGGGGCCAGCTTTATTTCAGAGTAAATTCTTTTCAGAAACTTTGGGCTGGTTGTGTGAATGGAACTGTCTTAAGCATAGACAGGATTAGTGCTCTAGATCTTCCTCCAGTTCTGCAGCTGACTTTTCTAGTTAGCATTTCCCCTACTCTCTGAGCCCCACTGCACAGTGGCTGCTTGACACTGTGGCACCTCTGAGAGTATTGAAGATATCTCATGTGGGCCCTGGATAAAGCATCCTTAGCCTGATCCAAGTCTTCAAGGAGGAGAAAAAGAAGCACTACAGAAAAATCTCAAAGTTTGCAGTAGTGAATGTTACCTTAAGGATGATGAAGTTTCATTCCCTGTTGTCACAGGTGGTTACTCTGTATAGCTCAAATATGCAATCACAACATACAGCCCAACTGCAAAATGTTCAAGCCTCTCCTCCCCTAGTATCCCTGTCAGAACATTAAGCTATTGCATATTGGTGCACATCCGGACTCTGCTTCTGGATTTCATGACGTCTCTGTTTTTCATAGTGACTAGCAAGATTGTGTAATTTTTACTGGATTTGGATTTATCTGTGGAAAGCCACACATTTACCATCTGCAGAGATGGTTATTGTAATTCTATGTACTTTCATACAGTATTGCTGACATTAAGAAAACTATTGCAGAGTTCCCAGCATTGAAGGCCAAGAGGACAAGCCACGTTGTCTCAGTGTCCCAGGCCTTCAGTACCCTTCAGCTGGTCACATGCCAAATACAGAGTCTATCAAGGTTTTCTTCCTTATCCCAAGTCTCGCACTGGACTCATCCCAGTCATGTCTGGGATGGGTGGTCTCAGCAGCCACAGCCCTGTTGCAGCAGCATACCACTGCAGTAACACTCTCAGCCTCAAGTCTGCTGGGCAAGAATTAATCTGTGTGCAGGAAGCACAGCTAGTGCAACAACCTATCATCTGTCTAAATCTGTAACATCTAGAAGATTCTGGCATGTGCTTCTGTATTTTCAGTGGAAAACACCTCTTTTTCCCACTTTGACTCTCAGTGGTAGTCACACCATTGGAAGCAAGGTCCGGACACACCCTTGGAAAGCAAGGGAAATTCCATCCTTATGTACTACTACCAGGAAAGTGAGGGAGATAAGGACTCCTTGCACACTCTTCAATTTTGGAAGCTCTTTAATTCCTGAGGAAGGATATTGATAATCATATGAACACTGAAGAGTAAGCAATAAAAAGGCATGGTAAGGAATGTCTTCTGGGTCTTATGTGTTACTAATTAATGTTGAAATAACTGTTAAAATTTGTGAAGCACTTTGCTGATGTGATTCTTTGGGACATAGTTGCTTTGTCATTTACTACAGCTAAACAGACAAAGTTAGTATTTCTGCAAAGCCACTGAGGTTTTATATTTCTATGTATATACTTTTTTACAGCTGTGTAGCTGCTTCTTTGAATACATAGTGACTTTTTAAAAATGCAGACTCTGATTTAAATACTTGCTTAAAAGTCTGCAATACAGTGCACTGTGCCTACACGTGAATCCTTCCAAGTATGTATGTGATGGCAACTAAGAGCTGGAGGTCTGGATCTTCCCTTTGGCAGAGAAGGGCTAGCAGAAGCTCTCCTAAACTTTGTCAACACCAATGCCACAGCAAGCAAAAGGGTTTACTGAACTGCTTCGAGAGGAACTTTCCCCTCCTTCTTACAAACGATGCTTAAAGGAGGACTACAGGAAAGATGGGGAGGGACTCTATCAGGGAGTGTAGAGGTGAGGTAAGGTGTAATGGTTTTAAACTGAAAGAGGGTAGATTTAGACTAGATATAAGGAAGAAATTCCTTACTGTGAGAGTGGGGAGACACTGGAACAGGTTGCCCAGAGAAGTGTTAGATGCCACATCCCTGGAAGTGTACAAGGACAGGTTGGATGGGGCTTTCAGCAACCTGATCCAGTGGAAGGCATCCCTGCCCATGGCAGGGGGGTTGTAAATAGATGATCTTTAAGGTCTCTTCCGACCCAAGCCATTATGTGATTCTATTATATGATTGTATCATGTTTTTGTGGCTTCCAGGTTCATAGTTGCAGCTGATCTACAGTAGAAGTTAGGCTGCCATGAAACCACATCCTTGAACCCACATCTCTGGGATATGCCAGTCAGCATTGTTGGATCCATTACAAAATTGTGACAGAACTGTGTTCCCACATAATGTGTTAAACAGTAGAAGACTTAAAGATGCTTCAAATCATAGCAAACATAATTCTGAGCCAATGTAGCACTCAGAGTGCCAAGGACAGGATATATCTTAAACCTAACTGGTTTTGCCATGTCTACTATACCACTTCTCTTACTTTTATTTTTCTTTTGAAATGCACAGCACTAGGGATATGGGAGCTTAAAGGCTTGTCTTATTGGGGAAAAAAAGTGCCAATATTAAACTAATCCCCTGTGTAGACACTCTTATTTCAGTTTAAAAGTGCCTTTCATGGAATTAGCAAGTTGATTCCTTGCTGACATAAGCTCAATCAATACAAGGCACTCAGCCTGATACAAATTTATCTCCATGATGGGGTTGCACCAACTTCTCTACACATCTTTGAAAAACCATGTGGTTAAATCAGTTGTTTCTTCAAATTGGCAAGTCCATGCTCATTGAAGATTTGAAGTGCAACATTGTGGCCAGCTGAAAAATTAATAACTTCAGTAAAATGTAAAGACCACTTTGCTTTTATACAGTGCCACCCATAAGAGCTCTCAAAGCTGTAAATATCAATAAACTAAGAGCAGCTTTGCATCTATGTTCTTAAACCCCATTTTCTAAATTCAAGAACTTAAACATGGAGAAATGAAGCATGTTTCCAAGGTCAAAAAAAGAGTATATGGTAAAATTGGAGAGAAAAATGTAGAGATACGGTTTCAGAAACAGACAAATGACTTTGAATACCCCTGGTCTCTGCATCTCTCAGGGACCTTATATGTAAAAAGTGCTGGTGCCTGTGCTTTCTGGCCCTTTAAAATCAGATTGCCAGAGTGGGACAGATGTATCCCAGAATAACTAGTCTGTAATCTCTCATTTGAGTTTTGTAAATACAAGACTGACTTTTTTTCTTGAATGAAGGTCCACCCTCGTAATAAGATCACTACCTTAGTAAATATTTATTTCTAGTGGTATCCTTCTTTAGCTATAAATATAGACATTCTAATCTCAAATTCTGAGGCAAAAAGGATATTCTACCACTTGTTATGGCTACACCTAGTATATTTTTTCTAGGAATAAACATTTCAAATACTTCTCTGTGAGTAGAGCTTTTTAGACTAGGAAGAGGGCTACAATGGCCGTATTGATGCTGTACTATCATCCATTTCTGGAAATATGGTCGTGGTCCAAACAACCACTCTCTCTGCCATGTATTAAAGCAAGTTTTTTAGTCTGAAGCCCTGTAAGTGATGGGTCTGGTCACAAACAAAACCATACATTAGCTCTGTTGGAAAAAAGATAACAATGTCAGTCTGATGAGCTTGAATTGATCTCCTCAGATCAGGATGAGGTTTGAGTGGAGCGAGTAATGCTGTGGTTTGAAAGGTAACTGCACGTAAAATGCGGCGGGTGTTTTCACCATGGAGTGCTTGCTCACTTTGTTGTCGAGTGTCACCTCTAAAATTTTTTTGAAACTTGAAATACAGTGAAAATGTTTTTAAAGCCTGAAAAAAACCTTCTATCTTTTGCCATATATCTTATCTTTATACCTTGAATTCTGTTATCTGGAATTCAGTTATACCAATGATTTGCCAAAAGTGTGGATACTTACAAAATGTTAAGCTACAAAGAACTTAGCTGTGCAGCACAAATGCTGTCTACAATTAAGGCAATTAAAAGGGGAAGCTTGAGGCAGAAGCACTTTAAAAATATTTGCAGACCTATCAAAAATCTTTTTGTGCCCCTATTCCCAGAGTACCTGGACACCTCAGCACCTCAAAATCTCTAATGTGTTTGTTCTGAAAGATAAAAGTACTGCTCTGTCTTCATTTTGGAGAGGGAAATCTAAGGCAAAAAGAGATTAAAATGACCTATTCAAAGTCAGGTAGGAAGTCTGTGATAGAAAAGGGAATTTAACCTAAAGCTGGCACACATATTTCTTTTTCCTAAGGCCTATTTTTCCTCCCTGGAAAGCTTTGGACGGCTGTGAATCACAGTTGTTTTAAGCCCCCTGAGGGAGATAGTCCCACACTTCCACTCCTGGCCATGTCTCCTGTCCCACCCCTCCTGCATGCAGGAGCACCCACAGGACAGTGGGGAGAAGTGGGGTGGTGAGCTGCCCCACCAGAAAGCTTACCAGCAAAACCCACTGCACTGCCAGTTACATCAGTTCCTTTCTCCAGCTCTTGGCATGGCTGCAGGGGTGTTAGTGCCAGCAGCGGGAAAGGGAAGGCACCAACTGAAAGATGGGAGAGGAGAGAATAGCTCCTGGTGGCAACAGTCCCAGCCTTGATGGGTGTCAAGCAATCATGAAGCCGCAGCTTGGACTGCACAAAGCAAATTTAATCATTAGCTCCTCTGATTTGAAATAAAAAATCTAGACATAACTGGACCAACTGCTGAGGTTACAAATATGGGGAGGAATCGCTGGTTTTTCCCTTCCAGGACTGCAAAGGGATGCACCAGGTTGAGGGACCTAGGAGTAGAAAAGGACTTGAGTCACCTTAATGCTGCCTCACTCCCCTGCAAAGGGGGACAACAGGACTTGAGGCCATCATTTATCACCTCCTTCCTGCTATGTATGGAAGGACTCTTTACTTTGGATTTATTTAAAGTCACAATATTGGTCTTTCACCAGGCCATCACCTTAAACTGTTCTCTCTCATAGTAACATACAAGCTTCTTAATATCTATTCTCTTGTCTTAAAAGCAATCAAGATGACAGATGAATGTTCTGACTAAGCATGTTTTTATTTATTTATTTACTTACTTAACCTGCTTCCTCACCAGTTTCATCTCCCTACCTCCTTTTTATGCTCTAATAAATGCCTCTCTCAGCATGACATTGTCAATAGCAATTTAAATTACACATCAGAATGTGTAAGCAGCACACACATTATCAGCAAAATAATAGGAAAGAGAACCCCAAGGACAGTGTTGCATAGCAGACTTTCCACCTTTACCAACCTGGGGAGCAGATCACTGCTCTTGAAGGGGCCACGCTCCTCTGTTGCTCTGAGGGGATAGGTGCCCACCACTGAGGCACTCTGGACTGGGCATATGGACTTAATTTACAAGCCAGATTAGCTGTGATATATCTATTGTGAGAGGATCTCCCAGTGCCACTAGTCACACAATAGAGAAAGTCTCTTCACAGGAAAAGAAGGAGCCCTTGGTCAAGATTAAATGGTGCAAGAGGAGCCAAAACTCTATCCGTTTGTCATTCCAGATAGGAGGTAAAGAGTCGTAACTGCTTCTCAACAAGTCTAACCATTGAAGTTGAGACCATGCCACTAACGGAATGATATTTGTCATACTGTGCAGCAAGTCCTCTGGGAGTAAATTAAAAAAACCCACAACTCAATAAAAGAAATTTGACCAGAGGCAGATGGCCAGCAATGACAATCACCAACATGACAACTCAACCATAGGCTGAGATTATTATCCTCAGGATTCAAATCTAAACTACATTTAAAAATACTTGGAGTAACTACTGTTAAAGAAACCTAGGTATGGAATTGCTTAATTAAAAACAAGGTTAAAAAATCCCAACATTTTAACTGCTGATAAGTGTCTTGGGTGCCTTCATTTCTCTGTTGGGTGATTATTTATCTGAATCTGGCCAGAGAATATTAGGCTATGATTTGAAGCAGAAGTTTCCTGGGTGCACAACCTTTAGTGTGTACCCAAATATCTTGCCTCCTCCTGTATATAGGAAGCGGTACTTTGTCTGCAGCTGAGAGCATATGAAAATGAGTTTTCCTTCAGTATGTAGTTTTCATTTAAAAGGATTATCTTCCACTTTTTTCCGCCTTTCTTGTGCTCAGTAGCCCAAGAGAATTGGATGATCTTTTAGAAACAATAAGACAAACCATGGGAAGGGTTATTTAGTACAGAAATGTTGATAACCTTTTGGGTGAAGTAATGGACATAACATCTAAAATCAGCAAAAATAATATTTTGTAGAAGTACCTACCTGCCTAATCAACAAATTCTCTCTGCATGCATATAGTCATTGTTTCACTACTCCTGATTTTTCTTTAAAAGCTTTCTCTTTTCCTCCTCCCTCCTCTGCCAAAGCAGTAAAGAATGAAGGAACTCATAATCTCATACTTATGCTAACAGCTTTTGACCCAAGGAACATAATCTGCCTTTATATTTTATCAAGATAAATTCCAGACATAATTAGTTTTCCCAGACCCAAGTTTTGGCCTGTATTTCTCACAAGTGGATAATCATCCAATAAAAATAAATAAAAATGTCACCCTTCCAAATTCGTATCTGACATAGTTCATGTCTGACGTTGTTCAGAGACCGTTTTGGCATCCGCAGGAGACAGCCCCGTCTTTCTCACTGCTGCTCCCTGACCAGCTCTGTGCAGCCCATGTGGCGGCTGCCTCTGAACTCATCATGTTTTGCATTCTCATGTTGCTCTAGACTAATGACAAAGAAACTGGGTGTGTATATTTTAGGAGATTTCCATTTTGTAACCAGACATCTATCCTATCTTATGGCAAGAGAGTCTTTATAATATAGACTGTCAGTGCTACACGATTACACTTTATTTCCATGGCATGCTGGAGGAGAAGATAGATCTGAAGTTGAAGGTCAGAAACTTTAAAGAGCAAAGGAACATCTCATACAGGTGCTTGGTTTATAATTGACCGGGATAGAGCTTCTTTACTGAAGATTGTTTCATTATAAAGTTCCCAAGAAAAACAGTTATAATTTATTTTTTTTGGCCTGGCATCTATCTACTGTCAGTGGATGCCCACAGCCACAACCAGGAGCATGCCCCTACTTCTGGCCTCTGATCTGAACTGCTTTTGCTCTAGCTCTGGGGAGCTGCTGGAAGGCAAAGCAGTAGGGAGCAGGCAGCACCCCAGGTGATAAAATGTCCCATTTCCATTCTGCTCTATGGAAAATTTTTAAAGCTTTGATGTCTGAAGGCATATGCACTCCAGCAGAGAAAACTTCACATCTCATCCTTTCCCTAGCCAAGAGTAGATCTTTTCTATTATCTCACAAGCTGCCTGACAACACAACATGTATAAAATGGGAGCTATCACCATATCAGATCATGAACCAGCTTTCCTGAATGTTGTTATTAAGGCATTCTTAAGTGAGATAAAAATTGGTAGTTTAATAACTCTCTTTAGAAGGACGCTTGGTATATCCGAAATAAGACTCAATGCAATTAATTTGACTAAACAATTCAGAAGAAATTATCATATTAATGTGAAAAGTATAATGGAGGAATTACCACATGAATGCTCTAATTGCCTAGATTCTAAAACACATAAGAGTATCAGGGAGCTGGCAGACATCAGAATCCATCATTTCCACTATCGTATGTTTTGCAATAGAAAGTAGAATTAAGCAAACACATTCTTTGCTATTTAATTAAAAGAATGTAGAGTTTTACAGTTAATAGTCTTGACAGTGAAACAGAAAGCACAGCTCTGTTCACACGCTTATAGCCAAGGAATTGTAACCATTTCCTCCAGGGAATATACTGTGGTGCTTGGTCCTCTTGGTACTGAGCTGGCAGAATATGTTCTTTTGCAGGGCCATTCTTTAAATTCATCCAGTAGTTGGAGGCAGAATATGTCCTCTCATTTACCTATCACCTCACAGTTCTGCTGCACTCTTCCACGGGGAATAGGTGGTGTTTGAACTGACCTGGGCAGAAGATGCCCAGTTCTGACCAGACACAGCGGTACTGTGAGACTGAGCTCGCTGGAGCTTCATCCAGGTTTGGTTCAGAAAGCTTGGCTGTTTTATTGGCGTTGGACAGTGTGGCAATTAGGAAGCGTGAATAAAAGAACAAGAATTTATAGAAATATGATGATACCTGAAAAGCTTTTGCAGTGAGCACCTACCTGAAGTTGGATGCCTACGGCTGCAGAGATGCTTCAGTTTTTGAGTGTATGACCACAACATGACTATAGAGTTGCAATCTGTTGAACGTACAATATTTTACAGTTTTGTACCCGTATTTCTTTTGCGCTTTCTGTAAGCTAAGCATAAGCAGCTACTACATATCAGCAGCTGCACGGTAACCTATTATGCTCTGTGGACACACAGTTTCTCCATCCAAATTCAGGTAAGGTCAGAATCAATGGGGAGAAGAGAGAGGAGATAGCCCTGTAAGCATTTTCCTAGCTGTGTACATCCAATGCTGTACTGGCTCACTTTTTGGAACAACCAGTGGCAGAGGAGAAGCAGCAGCTGTAGCAGCAGCAATGGCAGGAGAGGCAATGAATGCAGCAAGCTCCCATCAAAACAGTTCCTGCCAAACCCTGGAGATCCACAGAGCAGACTTGATGGCCTGTGTTGCCCTTCAGGCTTCATACAGCTGCCTGCTGCAACCAGGAATTTTAAATCTGGCTGCATGACAATTCATGTTAATGCACATGGGATGGTTGTCAGAAACTGTGCCCTTATGTCCATGAAGATGGAAACTTGGTTTGGGTACCATTTTTAAGAAATCAGACCTCAAAAAAATAGTGTAAATATGGATATATTAGCTATACATACAGAAGTGATAAGTTGGACCTTGTCTCAATGATCCTGATCATGTGTTTTTTTAATAAAGTACAAAACATATTGACATATTGACTTGAAATGTCCTGGTAGCTATGTTGTTTGATATATTGGTTCTACTTACATTTGCAGACAAAGAAAAGAGAGAAGAGCAGCAAAGTGGTCAGAAGCGGGATAGCTGCAGAAGCAGACAGCGTAATGGCTGAGCTGTTGAAGGCTGCCAGTACAAGCAGCAAGGCACCCAGAACCCAAATACTGGATGTATAGAAACACAAGGAGGTAGCAGGTAAGCAGCTAAAGGCCATAACTGTACCAGCTTTAAAGAAAGGAAGATCTTGTCCATCCAGATAATTACAGAAGTTTAACCTTAGTCACTGGTGGAAAAAATCATCCTGAACATAATTACCAACAGATTATGGCCAGTTTCAGAGGAAACAGAGGGCCAGAAATGGTGTGAATTCACCACAGACACAAGCTGAATTGATCAAATGGTTACTCTTGACAACTGATGGGAGGGGAGTAATAAAGGTGGATTAAAGTTTTTGGAGGAAAACAACTGACTTGGTTTGAGTAGATACAATATAGAGGGTGCAGCTATCATGGAGTTTCAGATAACTGATTATAAAAGGTGCATATTAAGACTCTTGTAGTGTGGTAAGAAACGGCAGAAAAATCAAGCAATTGGATTTGAAGTTTGGTTTAGGAGTAGGGGACATGGAATCACGCTCAATTTTCATTATGAAGTTCAACATTTCTGTTAGATAGCTTGGAGGGCATAATTTTGAAAGATAAATAGCAAAGCTCTTCAGTAAATGTAGATGATACGGCACCACCTGCAAATCCATGCAATTTAATGAAAGCCGTCTTGGAAAACTAGTTTTGCTCAGGTCTTGAACTTAAAACTAGTTCCAAGAAGATGAAATGGCTCTGTCTTGCAGAAAGAAGAGTACATACTGTGCTGACATGCAAAATAAGGGAAGTTACATGTGTAGTTATATCCATATCAGCATCAGTGAGCTCAGCATCAGTGGCTCAGTAAAACTGAATTAGAACAGTTGTGTACCTTAGTCACAAATGCTGCACAGTAGTTTATGAGATTATGGATCAATAAGGATAATACATCTAATATTCATGTTTGCTTTCCAATTTATTATTACTTCACTGACTGAAAAAAACCAGCTCCGCTACATGAGATAAGACTGGAGATGACTGAGGGAAAGCTCTTCAAAAGATAGATTGCAGGTAGAAATGGAAAACATTTGAAAAAATCAGAGACGGAGTCAGGAAATCAAGGCAAGGCACTGACTTTAATTTAAAAGATTATAATAATGATGATACACCAGACCACATCAATACATGACACACAAAAAAAAAAGAGAAATGCATTCAAGGCCTAAAAGCTGATACCAAGTTCATGACTGGACACTGCATTAAATTAAGCTCTGTTTAATAGCAGAATAATCCATGAATAGGAATGAGCAGCAATGGCATACTGTTCCCCAGATCTGGAAGGACACTCCAGAACAGCCAGAAAAGAAAAGGACCATTTACTTATTTTGGATGATAATTAAAATGCCCAAGTTTTCTACAGCCCTACAATTTAGCTGGCTGGCTATAGAAATAGTCAGAAACAACCACCACGATTAAAAACTTGTAAAGATCCCACAAATTCAGAAATTTTGCCAAACAAGTCCATTTAGATCCACTGTCCTATATATTTAGCACACGTGCACATGTAACGCACACATTTGCACAGTAAAAAGGGAGAACAGATAAATCAAGTACAGAGAAACTGTAGAAATATGACGTGCTTGCCAAGACTCAGACACAAGTCTTCTTCTGCTTGTGAGCCAAGTCATATTTGAATAATTGAAACGACATCTAATGAAAATTAAATATATACAATAAAATGCGTGTGTGTATTCACCTTGATGACAAAAATATTAATACAAAGGTACAATATTGAGATTGTCTAGGAAAACATCTTGTCCTAGAAAATGTAAGAGCTTTGTGTTCAAAGGATTTAGAAAATAAACTCCCTTTCTGTGCAGCCCTGCCCCTTGGGATTTGGCATAAGAAAGAAAAGAGAATTTCTAAGAAATATCAGGTTTTCTTTGCTGGTGTATTTTTTACTTTGTTCTGAATGGAAACAACTTGAGCTCAAAAGGTAAATTTCATTGACTGTAGATTTTACTAAGTGAGTTTAGCGGAGAAAGCAAAATAAAGCGAAGGATGTACTAAATATGACAGCATTTTACAACCCCTTTCTTCTTCTTTTGATAAGCACTTAACAGAAGTCTATTCAGTGAAAGCTGCCAATTCTTATTTTTACCATATGTACAGATTGAGAATGTCAGAGGAAATGTGTATGGCAAATTAGGGTGAACTCTGTGGCCTGAATGTTAAATGAGAGGGCAAATTATGCAGGATTTGTCTACTATTTCACTGCTCTCATTTGTGATTTCTTTGGGCAGGGCACCTTTATAAGACTGTCCTGAAGATATTATCATAATGAAATGTTTTGCATAATGGAAAACACAGTCACCTCAGATCTTCTTTTGCATGACAAACCCTTGATTAGAAAAATAATAGGATGGAAATGGAATTTGTATTTATACAGGCAGGCATCAGAGCCAAGGAGAATGGAAGCTGACCTCAATACACTGGAGAATTGACATAGGCAGATGCAAACCTCTCTCTTTACAGTAAATTTAGCCTAGAAATAGAGTGGGAGACAAGCCGGAGTCATATAAAAATCTTCCTATGGTGAAAAGTTCCTTATTCATGAGAAAAGTATCTATGATATACCAGAGATATCACACATTTGCAAATGATTCATAGCTCTTATTGTACTGTAGGACGCACATTGCACCCCTGTGAAAAGAAGAATGTTTTGACATTGAACAAAATAGCAAATAATTTGAATTCTCTATTACCCATCTGATTCGACTTTTGCAACTTACAGTTTTTAGGTCCATTGATGTACAGTTAAAGAATAAATATACTGGCCTAAATCAGCATACCCAACCATTTACATAATTAGGGGCTGGATTATTATTTTCAGAATTAAATGCAGCCATGCTCCCGTACTCATCTGAATTCATGATTACATCTGCACATGTATTTATAGGATTGTTGCTGATGCACACGTGTCATCAGACACATAAACCAACTTGATTTATTGCATTATTCAGTATTAATAACAAAGTTCATTTTGCAAACAGAAACAAAGAATTAAACTCTCTAAAGCATACAATACTTTGGAAGACTTTGTACCTTCGGGGAAATTGTAAAATCAAAAGGTAGATTTTACTGTCGCTTTCTTAAATCTAAGAACATAACGTGCTCTCATGTGACTGGACTTAACGTATGTTCAACTTGGAAGACAACAACATAATTTCGTTAGCATCAATGATCTCGAGGGCACAAACCAGCATTGTTCTCTGCCAAGCTCATATTTTGCACAGATCTAACATTGATTTTGGTTGACAAGAATTTCAACACAGCTTGTTTCCAGGAGAAGACCGGAATATAACTGCTTAAAATGCCTAGTTTAAAAGACTCTACCTGCAATGGGAAACTAATGTTGTGATAGTGGGAGTTATACATGCTGAGAGAGTGTAAGTGCTAATTACGAATGTATTCATGCTTATTTCTGCAGTTGTCCTGAACTAAAGTGCATTGGCCAGTCTTGATACTTGATGTAGCCTGGGAAAATAATTGGTATATTGCTCTGAGCCACCTCATACCAGTCTGATAATGATAAAATCTTAGCCTGTCTTTGGTTTTCTGATAGCCATTTCCTCTCTGTCTCCCTCACTGTGATTTGTTGAGATGATCTTAGTCTGATCCAAAGGCTTTGAACACCCAGAACTGCCATTAAAAGCACTAAGGATGGGTGTATCCACCATCTCTCAGGATCAAGATTATCATTTTTCACTGTAAATATCTGTATGACTAGAGTTACATGTGTCAGCTTTGAGATAATGTCATGATTTCATTGTGGTCAAAGATCTTGAAAAAGCAAAGCATGGCTGATCTCTGCACAGTGTCTGTTCTTGTTATTATCTTAACAGTAAACTCACAGCTGATTGCAGTTTGGCCCTTATCAGTTTTTCCTTCTAGCAACGGATAAAATAATTTTAGCTTTCTCAGGAAAAGACCCATCTTAAGTAAGACATAGCCTTACAGATAGCTGACAAGTAATATTAACCTTTATTTTTCAGCAAAGGTGCCTTTTAATATAAAAAATGACACAGAAGTGGTCACAACATTTAATATACATATATGAAGCTAAGGAAGTCCAGGAATTCATCTTTTCAATGCCTGAAGAAGCAGATTTAATACCTGGGATTAGTACTGCAAATTGCTTTACCTGGCTTCAAGTGAGCTGTAAATAGACTGGTTGATTAGAAGACTAAAAAGATAACCCAATTTAATGATCATACATAACATGCCTACCAGGATCCCCTGCCTGAAGAGCAGTATAGCTACTTTCTTTGAGGAATACTTTGCAAGGTGTTAAGAGAATAAATCTTCCTTCTTCTTTGATAGCAAGAGCATGCCAGCCAGACAACCCCCTACTAGTAGCCTGAACTCAGCAGTGCATTCATCCATGTTCCCAAATACTGCTTAATTCACCTTTTCTGAAGTGCTAGCAACGAGTCCTGCACTGACATTGCATACTTAATGTATATATTTACTCTGCTTTCCATTAATCGATTACTGTCTCGAAGCTGCACTTAATCCATTATTACAATAGTTTAAATTGGAAAACAAAATGTAAAAAAATGTTCTGAAATAAGACTCTGAGTTGTACTAAAGTCTGTTCAGTCCACGTTCAGAGGCAGCTAAGACCATGCCTCTGGATTACTCCCATAAACCAAAACAAAGCCAAACTCCATAATGACATCACTTGCAAATGCAGCAGTTGTCTTTTCTACTCTGCCCACTTCCAGTAAGCTGATCCTGGATGCCTTTTAGCCAGCTCCAATTTTGGTGTCTCCTCTATCTGACCCAGTGAGAGACATACAAACAAACAAATCCCGTAAGGGTGGGCAGGAAGTTGTGTGAACCGTTACATGGTTATTGTTACTACGGAAACCACTTCCTTAGTATTCATGTGTTCAGCAGATCTGTCTGGCTGCATCTCCAAGTCCCAGGCAATGTCATGAAATGAATAGCAACCAGGAAAATAAACCCCAACCAGCACAAAATACACTACAAGTTTCCGTGAAACTTGAAATTAAATTCTCATTTCAGTAAATCAACCCAAAGGAGAAATATCTTCCCATTATATGCTTTTATGACAACAGCATCTGTGTTTGGAAGAGGAGTCACTCTTTTTCATGTGCTGTACTCTATTCCTCTTTTCCTTAACATTAAAAATATCTGTAAAAGCAATCAGTACTGATAGGCTAGAGTTAAAATCCTAAGCCCAAACACCTACGTTTTTGGGCTGCTCCAATTTCACAAGCAATATCTTCATCCAAGGAAAGGATGGTTAGAGCTTTGCTCTGAAAACCAGATTGCGGTGTTGGGACTCATCTCTAACAACAGACCCTGCATGCACTCCTGCTTTATGGGTCAGGTTTTTAGGTGTTTTTTATTTGTTTTTAAGATGCAGCTTGTTTCTGAGTTCAGTCACAAAAGTGTGTGACTTACAAAACAATCAGCAGAAGCATCTCAAGCAACAGGCATGCCTCTTAATGTTCCTGGTGCCTTTCCTTGCATAGTTTAAACAAGTGGCTTCTTTCCCAGATTCAATCACAGAAAATGGGGCTGGAAGGGCTCTCCAGAAATCAGCTGTGCTAAGCAGGTTGTAATATATCTAGTTTATACACAGATGCTCACCAGTTCCTTAATCTCCCAGGTGATGGGGATTCAACACATCTCATCCTCAATAGGAATTCCACAACTGATAAATAGATTTTGCCTCTTCTCCATCTTGCTGAAAACCTCAACTGAGTGATAAAGCCCACGGAGGGTTACACACTCTGTCCCTGAGCACTTCCAGCCCTGGGCTGTCAGTTCCAGTGTTAGCCTTATTACAAAAAGCTCCGTGTTACTGCTCTCCCCACTGGACTCCAGGCACAGAGTAGGTTTGCTCATTCACCAAATGGTCCAGGGCTCATACTTACTGTTCCTGAGGATCTCAGTAACTCCAAGCCCAGCCAGAACCAACCATCTCAGCAGGTTTGCTCTCATTTTAAAACAGAATTAATTGTAGTGGGCAGATACAATGTGTAGCATAGCTCCATATTTCAAAGTTCACTTACTGCTAGAGAAGGACTTTTCCAACCTGACTTTTCAGAAAACAACATAACATGTAATGGTGAGGCAGAGTCACAGGCAATACCACAGCAAGGATAGTGGTGCATGTGTTTTGAAAGAAACAAAGTGGGGGCAGGGAAAGCAGCGAATGAAGAGAAAATACTCTCTCCTAGTGTGACCCTGTGATAACAAAGCCCAGATGATCAACAGCTATTTGGGCCTTGCTGAAGAAGTGGGTCTCAAACAGGGCAATGCAAAACACAACGTATAAATTGAGATTAAAGCTAATGTGTTAGCTGGATAAAGAGGAAGGTCCCTTTGACTCTGCAGAAGTCATTATTATGACAGAGATACATATGAGTATTTCACAACATAGGGCTTGCTTCCATTTCCCCAGTTTTATTTATATAGCTTGGGGCTAACTAGAGCAAACATATTCTTCCTTTACAATGGATAGAGCAAAACAGAGAACCAGGCCTATGGGATTTAGAAACATTCCTGCCATGAAGACCTGCAACTCAGGACGACAGGCGTGTCAAGATACAGAATCGGAGTTCAAATAACGCAAGGGAGACAGCCTATTTTTCTCTCAGACAGTGCATTTTTCTCTTGTGTCTTTGCATGATCTCCAGCCTGATCCTCAGTCTACAGTGTGATATGGGTTTGTCTGATCTACAGTGTGACCATATAGAACAGATGATTAAAGACCACTTTGGCAATTAGAAATATTCAGCATAAACCAACAGATTCTTTCTTTCACGAAGTGTATCTGACTGCACTAAATAAAGAGGCAAATGTGTGTGTGCTACAGCCTGGAAAAGCAGGGAGCTAGAGTTCATACGCACAGATAGAAGCTGTTGGAGGAGGCAACTGAGCATAGAAACCCTCACTGATGTTAAAAATTAAAGATCATCTAATATATATTAGGAACAGTTCCAGGTTTCTTTCAAGAGCACAGCACTACATCGCACAGGAAGCAGCTTCTACCTTTCAGACATCTGGATGTGAAGGGCAAGGAGGAGATAGTGTTCAAGCCAAGCAATGTCTTCAGCAGGACTAGACATGGCTTTGGCACTGAGGGACAGGCATGCTCCAGTCAGTTTGTTATGGCTCCTTCTGGCCATTTCACCAGGCTGCTACCTCATGGGGCAATAAACAGCATTCACCATTCCCTGGCAGGCCCTCACCTCCAGCCCAGGATGTACTTTAGCTGGATACTGTTGGGAACTAGAAGACTACTTAGAGGAGATACTGCTATGGGATTTCTTTATTCACATACCCTTCCTCAGGCATTGGCTGCTGGATATGGGGTTGGAGGGCTAAAGGACTTGGTACTGGGCTGGAGGACTTTTGTGCTGAGAATTAAGGCCATCTTGATGAGGCAGGATACAGCAATGGCACACACGAAAGCCCTGGAAGTTGCTGAGTGCTCCCAAGACCCACAGAATGGACATGGACTCAGTCTCCCAAGTGCCCCATGCAGTGGCAGCTGAGTTCTCAGGGACATTGATGGGAGCAGAGCTGCCCTGCTGCAGGTCTTCACGTGGCAAAATTACCTCATAAAGGAAGCTGCCACTTCACTTTCATGGGAACCTACAGTGACAGAACAACAGCTAACAACAGATGATGCCAAAAGGAGGGCCCATGTGTGGTGGTTCAGAAAAAGAGGCGGCCCCAGGAGTGAGGCAGAAAACTGGCTCATTTGTCAGATGAGGAGTGCAGGCAGCAGAGCTGGAAACAGCTCCTGTGGCTCCCTGAAGCTGTAGCTGTTGGAAGAGGCCAGGGGCCAAATCACCCGCTGCTCTTGTGCTTTGAGATGTGTGGTCTATAGCAAGTTGGAAAAGGAGACAGACCCCCCTCCAGCTGAGTTCACACTTTCAGCAGGAGCTTTAATAAGAAGCCAGGTTGGCAGGAGAGAAGAGGAAGGGGAACCACAGGGCAGCCCAGATTTACACATAAAAATCCTTCAGCAAGATGTGACATCTCGGTGGGGGTGGAGAGTGCTGGGGTGCAAGCAAAGAGTATGGTTTCATTACTTCGTGGCTCAAAATGTCCCCAAGGTCTGTAACCACAAGCCCTACATTTTGAAGATGAAGATTGCCTCTGGCCCATCTCCACTTTCAGTATGCTGAAGAGCAGTGCACACCAGCTAAGAAGACCAATAATGGATATTGATAGTTGGGGGCTGCTGTTCGATCGCAGGCTGGCTTGCCTGTAACAGGCCATGAAGGAAGTCAATGCTGGTCAATGTGTTTTCAGCCTGGAGCTGCCCAGAAATCAAATCTGCCAAAAAGACATTTACACTCTCCAAGTGCAAAGAAAGCAAAGTAGTTGCAGCTTTTAGTAACACTTCTGAGAGATCAATTCTTATGTTTTTCACAGATTATAAAGTGAATGAGATGTCTGCCAGGGTAGAACATAAATAGACAACAGTTGTCTGATGAGGATTTTGCAAGGCTGGGGCTGAAGCCATATTTCTTTAATGCCTCAGGTGTTTATCACAGAAACCAGTTTGCTGGAAAAGTTGATGCAACCACAAAACTATAGCATGTCTGCCCATCACTGTGGAGGAGGCTACAGCTCAGTGACAGAGCAGGTATCTTAGATGCTTCCAAAGCAGAATACAAAGAGGGTGAACTAACAGCAGAGCTCAAGCTAGAGCTGGGCACAGAGTGTGTAAGGAATCGCTTAGTCACAGAAAAATGCAAACACTTGTAATGTCAAGTCAAATTTAGTCAACAGTTTCACCTGAAAGAAAATGTGGAAGGGATTCCTTTGGTGTTTTGGCAAGAGTTTTTGCTTTGACTTTTTAGGCAAGACTTTGAAGCTGACTTGAAAACAATTTCTGAAACAACAGAAAATGGGAGAAGAGCATCCTTATTCCATACCAACTAAATTTTGTGAGACCGGAGGCAAATACCCACTACTTTTTCTACTTGATTTAAAGCTAAGTCTTAAAATCGTTAGCCTCCTACCTCTGTCTCAGTGATACTGATTCTGGGTGGAACATCTTCAATTTTTTCCCTTTGAAGATGCTTGGAAGCAGACACTGGAAAATTCAGATGAGTGTCCTAGACACCAGCCCGTACCATAATCCTCACCTGTTTTCTTAGCCAGTGAGTGTTCATGAGCTGTATGAGGTTTGACATGTCAGCATTCAAGAGAGAGGCTCCTCTGTATCCTCTACAGCTGCCACAGTGAATTTTCTTCACCCCAAGTACCGAGGCCTTCAAGTGGTCAGGAGCTCCACATTTCTCAGAAAGCAGGGAGTAGGCCTGGGCTGGTGGCAGAGCAGGGACACGAGGCAGTGCTCACCACCAAAGCTTCTGCGGTCTTACTTGTCCCACCCTATGGCATACAAATTGCCCAGCAGCAGCCTTGAATCCAGCAGAGCTGCTTTCTCAGACAATGTTCATTGCAGGAGTTTCATTTGATCTGCCTGTGAGGCACGGTTTGGGCAGCCAGCCCTACAGCCAGGCATTTAGGACATCTTCCTGAGAGGAAAACCTGGGGAATATTGAGCAGTTGGAGTTTCCCACCTAAAGAGTGAAAATTTGCACCGCTGGGTGCAAAAGGGGATCTCCCATCCTTGTTTTTGTGAATATTGCTCCAGTCACCCTGCATGAGTTTATTTTCACATTGCTTTTGTGTCCTTTAGAAATGTCCCAAATCAGGGTGAAATACTTTATTCAACCTGAAAAAACCTTCCCCATTTGCCCTACAGTCTGAAAAAATCTGTTTTCATGTCAAATCAAAAATATTTTTTCCTTTTTTTTTTTTTTTAACATTGCCAGCACAGCTTTCCCCCCACTAGGACCAGTCATTCATGAAGAATGTTAAGAGAAGTAAGTATCGTTAGTCCCTTGCTGGGAACATTACCCTGGTTGCCCAACTTTCTAGTTCCAAAAGCTGTTGCCGGGTGTAAATGGCCTGTCTTGGGTCTGGCTGATAGTGTTAATTTCCCCCATAGCAGCCCTCACAGTGCTGTGCTTTGTAGTGAGAGCTAGAGAGGTGTTGATAACACACCAGAGTTTTAGCTACTGCTGAGCAGTGCTCCCACAGCATCAAGGCTATCTCTCCAGTTTTCCCCACTCACCAGTAGGCTGGGGGTGGGCAAGATCTTTGGAAGGGACATTGCCAGGACAGATGACCCAAACTGACCAAAGGGATATTTAATACCATCTGATGTCTGCTCAGCAATAAAAGCTAAGAGAAGGGAAGAGGAGAGGAGCATTCATTGTTATGATATTTGTCTTCTGGAGCAACTGCTACATGCACTGAAGCCCTGCTTCCCAAGAAGTGGCAGAACATCGCCTGCTGATGGAAAGTAGAGAATAAATCTTCTGGTTTTCTTTGCTTCCGTGTATGGCCTTTCCTTTTGCTTTACTAAACTTTCTTTATCTTGACCCACGAGTTTTTTCCACCTTATTTTCTCCCTGCCCCGTCTTGCTGAGGAAGGGAGTGATAGAGAGGCTCGGCGGGCATCTAGCTTCCAGCCAAGGTCAACTCACCACAGTCCTTTTTGGCATCCAATGTGGGGCACAAGACAATGGCAGTTTTGCATTAAGTGTGCTATAGCTACTGTAGTTATTAAGTGGCAAGCTCCTGTACAGGTGACAGAGCTTATATGCTGCACTGGCTCCCTGTCAGGGAATCAAACTCCGGTCTCCCATGTGACAGGCGAGGATACTCACCACTGTGCACCTCATACACTTACTCTGTCCAGCAGTAGTTTACTTTCTCTACGCTCTTCAGAAAGTTATCAAAGAAACCCTCTTTGCAGTAAACGCTGAACCTTCACTGCCTAAGGGCCAAATTCTGATCCCACTGAATTAAGCTCCCATTTCAGCAGGACCAGCATTGGCCCAAACCAACGAACTTTATCTTAGACTCCCATGGTGTCTGGTTTGAGATAGAGGGAGACAGCATGTTAGGCCATGCATCATCTTTACACCCAAAGAGAGAACCCAGCAAACCGAGCAGATCAATGTGCCAGGTGAGGCCACAGCAGGAGACACCCTGCAGACCTGCCTGTTTTTTTCCTTACACCAGATGAAAACAACCTTCTTCTTTTGTCACCAAGTGGAATAGCATTTAGCCCAATGATGCTTTAAGCTTTCCCTGAAAATTTGGAAGTGATGAGATGTGGTATTTGCAAGATCCCATGTCCCAGATGACTAGAGCTGAGCTCAGGCATGGGTGTCTTTGTAGAAGCGTTCTCAAGGACAAACATTATACTGAGGCTGCCCCTGCAAAGGTTTCTTAGTACAAGCCAAAAGGAACTCTGGAGCATCTGAAAAAACCTTCTTTTTCAATATAAAAATACAGGAAAATACGTGTGCATAATTGTCTCATTCCCTGGAGTGTTACGCACATAATCAAAGGAGAATCACTATGGACTTTGTGGCATGGAGGAATACAGAGCTCTTCCTTTATGAATGAAGCACATATGACTGAGCAAGTATCATTACCACGGGTAAAGGAAGTAATCTGCTTTTAAAGAGAAAATAAATAGATGGCATCTTCTCTGTAGCAAAATAAGGGTACACAGATCTTCCTATTTTCAGTCATTGCTCAACATTATACTTAAGAACAGCATTAGACTAAAAAGCACCTAATTTCACTTCGGCTGATTTAAAATGCATCTTGTGCTATTGTCTAATCCTTTTGTTTGAGATGTTCTACATTAGTCAGCCACTTTTGATTCATGTGCTAACAATCCCCCTTAAGGCAGGTAATTCACAGACAATGTTCATGATGTGCAAAGTGGTACTCCAGTTCCCACAGACAAAAGTCAGTAAACTTTAAATCCCAGAGCCCCTAAACTTATTTTGCATAAATTGCCCTCACAGGAGGGGAGGTGAGATCTGTTTATATGCATCTCCTGTATCAACCTAGAATTCAAATCAATTTTTTAGAACAGTGGGAATGCTGATTAGAAACAAATCACAGCAGAAGCAAAGGTTGCAACCAATTTTGAATCCAAAGAAAATAAAATGTGAACTACTTCATTTTAGCCTGTATCTAGTCAGCTACGTTCTACTTCAATGTCTTTTCAGTTAAAGCTTTCTTAGAGGAACAATTAACACAAGTAGATACATTTTTATTAAATAATACCCTTCTGCAGAGGCATTTTTTCCCTGCATACTGAGGCTACAATAGATTGCATTTACTGCTGTAACAAAAGTAGGTTTTAAGCTTAATAACAGTTGTTTTTTACAAGACTGCAAAAGGGATCTTTATGCTATTGGAAATTAAGATTTCAATCTCTCCATTATGATGCTATTTCTGTCCTTAGAAGATCTTGAGATAGTGTGCAGTTTCAAATGACGTAATACTAGGTATAGGAAAGAGGTTGCCTTCCTTTTTTTGAACTGCATCACTTAGACAATCACATTCTATTTCTAAGAAATATATGTATCTGTATTCACACCAGAAAAAAACTCACACTAGTCATCACATAAAATAAAAAAGAGGACCATGAAGAAATGGTACCAGTAACATCTGCAAATATGTTTAAACAGGTCAGAATCTAAATTTCTCCACTGGTAAACCCCGTAACCATTGCAACCTCTTATATAATAAACAAATTATAAGGCTATCAAGGTTGACTTCCTACTTGCATAAGCCATAAACATTCACAAAGTGAAATCTAGCCTCAAGCTCCAATTCCTGTTTAAACTGAAGTGTCTATCTTAGCAAGTCATCCCAGATATAGTGCTAATTCTCCTGTTGCTGAAATCAATGCAAAAACATACTCAGATACTTCAGAATTGCCAGGATTCCAATTGATTTCAAACTGGATTAAAACCAGACCTCTCCTGCATGAGTGGTAAAATGATCTATGAAGTCATTATTTTCTTTAGAAAGAATACATCTTGGCTATAGTCTGAATTTACCTATGGTCTCCTCCAGCAGGTGAAGCTTGTTATCCCCTTTTGGGAGGTTTCCTTGCTCATGATAATCAGTTATTTCTTCTTTCATGTGGAAATGCTCCCTTGAAATGCATCATTCCAAAGCAAAAATAAAACCATGGAAATGTTTGTGGAGTTGAAATACTCTGTCAAAACTGTGAAATACTGAAATATCTGGGGATAGCAGTTTGGCCAGTTTCATGACATTGTGGTGTCTTGAAACCAAAATAGTCATACCAATTTCTGGCATCTGGACTCCCCCATAGCTGCACACACTGAATGATTGCATTGGCTTCCAGCTTTATAGCCAAGGGACAGGAGCCCCTGAGGTCTCTAGCCCCACAGTCATTCAAAGGAAAACCTGTCACTGAATTGAGAAACCTGAACTCCTGGCAACCCACAGGTGAAGGAAGTTAATTGAAAGATAAGTCTTTCTCTCCTGATAAATCAGTGGTTTTCAAAGCTGCAGAATAACCTTGCTTTGTTGGGAAAAACTTCCAACCAGCTCTAATTAAACAGTCCCAAATTAAGTTAAGAAAAGCAATTTAACTGAAAGAAGGTGTGGGGAGGTCTGGGAGATTCGAGGAAGTAGTGAGGGACACCTCAAAAGAAAAAAGCGTGTGCGCTGCTATAACATTGATTTCTCTATTGGGACAATACAGTACTGAGAGGCATGTCAGAAAAATAACCAGTGTGGATTTCTTCATTTTTTTCCCGCATCACATCCTGCTACTAGGAGCATTGCAGGCTGATGCTTCACCTGTTAATCACTTGTTTAGGTGACTACTGCCAGAGAGCAAAGGATGTGGTGATAATAAACTAGGTAGAGACTGAGGATCGCATGAGAAGAGAGATTAAACAGCACCTTTTCTTTCTGTGTAGTAAATGTCCAAGTTATAAAACAAAACCCACCTAAGGCCATTTCTTTAACTCGGGCTCCAGAGAGATCTTTAAAAGAACTTGGTTGCAATTTCTTATTCTCTGTATGGAAGAAATTAATAAAAGATCATGATCTGGGGCAAGTATGACTTTGATACTGTGTTTTACAGATGGCATGGAGTCCAATTCCATCTTCAGGTATTCACACATGAGCACAGACCCCTATTACTGCTGCATGGATGTATCTGAGGGCAGATTAGGGATCTAAGGCAACAGAGTAACTAGGACTGAAGGTGTTGCACATGAACCGCTGGGCCATAGCGAACTGCCTTCAAATGTGTTAAGCTGGTGGAAACCCTGGCGGGTAACAGCATTTGGATGGGGAAAAGAGGAGGTGTTGGGCGGTGCCCCGTAGCTGTCAGCAGGAGCGCTGGGATGTTGGCTTGCAGCTGCAGGTGTTAATGGCCAGGCTGTACTCACACCTCAAAGATGCACTCTGGGGAAGAGGACATCATGCAAGGGGCCGGCCTTGTTCCAGCAACTGACGCCCGGCATCTACTCGGCCTGACAGTGCTGTGCCATCTGATGCCAGTTTGGAGCCATGGCTGAGGGAACGAGAATCCCATCCACCGCGGAATTTCATAAAACGTTCAAAAAAGTCAGTGCAAGGCCTGAACCTTCCAAAATCCCCGAATTTTACAGCAACATGGCTCCCACACCGTGCCAAGGCCAGCAGGAGGCCGAACCCTGGCTAGCTCTGGATTTAAAGCCCCTCCCGCTCCGCACGGGTACTCCGGTGTTATTTTTCCCTCTCGTTGGCGTCAGAGTTCCCACTTTCACAGCGAGGATAGACCGGCCCCGGCCCTTCCCACCCCGGCGGCCGCGGGCATCGGGCCCGGTGCAGGCGGCCTCGGCTCACAGCGCCCCCTGGCGAGCGGCGGCGGCGCCCTGCCCGGGGGCGTGTCGGGAGCGGCGTCTCCCGGGCCGCGGGCAGACGGGGAGGCTGTGGTGCTGCCGGCCGTGCTTTCCTCTGGCACGGCGCGGCTCCCATGTTCTGGAACAGCGCTTCAGTTCAGGGTCCCCTCTTTCCCACCGTGCCTCCTTCACGTGCTGAGTGAACCGCAACCGTCCGCGGCGCCCGCGCCCCTGGGCCCGCGCCAGCAGAGCTGCTGAGAAACGCGTTTGTGCGAAATAGGGCATCTGACGCGGTGCTCAGCAAGGCCAGCAAACGTAAATGTGCTCCTTGTTCGTTCCTGGCACGTTCTCCTGCCAGACAGATTCCTGCAGTCAAAATATTGTGGTGCGAAGCGAGCGGAGCAGCCCAAGCGGAGCCGGAGGTGTGGGAGCTCACCGGGCTCACTGTTGGGAAGGGCACCGCGGGTTCCTCGCGATGAAGCAGCCGAATTCCTGGCACAGGCCTGTCAGGCGGCGGGGATGGGAGAACACCGAGTGAGCCACCCGCGTTTTGGTTTATGCACAGCGGGTGACACAGCACCAGTACGGACCAGCCAGGAGTCCTGATGGCAGCGGGCAAAGACGCTTCAGCTCCAGGTTTTCATCAGGCCTCCAGTGAGAGCTGATGCCATTTCTAGGCCCTGGCTTCTTTCTCTCCCTGGTTAAGGTGGCATCGCCCTCAACCCACCTGGCGCTGCTGCTGAACCAGAGTTTGTCACAAGCCTCTTCTCCCCAAAACTGGGCATTGTTTACTTCGGCAGTGCTGGCATAGAAAACCCTGCTGGCTAATGCTGCAGAAACACACTGGGGTGTTCAAAGCTCTGTGTTATTACAGGCAGTGAGTGTATAGCACACTTGCTCATATTTAGGGACTTGTAAGGGCTCATCCAAAACCCTCTGAGACTCTCTCCCCTTTCCTTTCATCAATGTGTTGTCCTAAATCTAAATTACAATTGCTTGGGGAAGGGGTTTGGGAGGATATGCAAATGTCCCTTTCTTACGTGGGGGTTAGAGATGGAGGGCCCAGCTAGTCTAGGGTGAACATTCAGGATGTTTTCTGTGACTGTTTCCTAACCACTGTCAGGTTCATGGCTGTGCTCCCAGATTACATATGCATCTCTGTCTTGTGCCTTCTCTCCTGCTTTCTCCACCTCCATTTCTGCTGCATCGATGGATGTTGGGTTTGAGCAGAGCTCAGAAGAGCAGCTGGAGCTACAGAGCAGTGAAATCTTGCTCTGTCAAACAGAGCTTACTCACTGCTGTCTCTGGACTGCATGAAGAGCAAGGTACCTTTGACCACTAATGGAGCTACTCCCAAAATTACAGGTTCCTGCTATTCCAGATTAGTCACTCCACATGCACGAGTGCAAGTTAAACAGCTAGTAGTGAAAATACGGACATTGCCCAGATATGAACAGGCACTTTGGGAAAGGACCTAGTGGATGTGGGAGACCAGAAGTTCAGCTCTTCCGTGATTCACGTCCCCATCAAACAGGCAGTTGTGTTCCAAAACACCCAGCACTGAGCTGCTTTCCGAATGCTCCGCAGATAAATGAGCACTTGTAGCAGACAGCAATGTACATAAAAAGGGCATGTTAGGGCTATAGTGGTTTGCATTTATTGCATATAATGGGCCAGAACAGCATGCTGGGAGACAAGTATCTATAAAATGTTAACCACCTATATGTAAGGGGCTATTTCTGCAGAGCACTACCTCCCAAGCAGAAAATCACTTCTGCTCTGCTCTCTGTATTGTGTGTTGTGAGAAAAAAAATGGGATTATAGAAGAAAACCTGAGACGGTCTTTGAAGACTTTGACAGTATATCTGTGTCTCCTGGTGCAGCAAAGTGGCAGTTCATGTTTACAGTATTTCCCAGCAAAGCCAACGTGATGGTACATGCAATTTCTCCTGCTTCACACTGACATGATGCTGGGCATTTGGTCAATGAACAAGTCTTCACGGTCCTATTAGATTACAACATTGTCATGTAATTTATCAGCATCTTTCCATCTGTCTATACAGTGAAACATGACTTGAAGACAAAAGTTACTCTTCTTTGTTGTTGTGATAAAACTATTCTAAAAAAGTATCTTGAATGCTCAGTCTTCACCAAACACCAAGTGAAATACTCTCTTGGGTGCCTGTGCCCATGCAAAGCTTTGAAAATAGAGAGCTGAATCTGTGCCTTGGTTTTGGGGGTAGGTTTTGGTTTTGTTTTTTTTTCCTTTGACAAAATATGGATCTTTACATCTATACAGTATATCCCAAGGCTGTGTGTACAGCTCATTTTATTAATGCAAGAATATCTCTGAGCTCCTCAGGTGGAAGCTGAGGGCAAAGTATTATAATTAGCTGGATTGTAAGATGAACACCTACCCTTTTGAAACCTACGCCATAGTCCTAATTCAAGTTGAAAGGTGAGGTTTTAATGTTTCTATGATATAAATCTCCTTAGGCTTCAAGACTTTACTTAGGTATATAGCACTGCAGTATTTTGTTGTATAGCTGTTACATCTTTTATGGGAATCACCATATTGGTCCTTTGAAAATTAATTGAAAAATATATTTGATTTTAGTTTGGCAGTTCTTTCAAGGCAGTACAGCCCCAATAATCACTACCAGGCCTTTTGGGAAACAGGAGAAAAAAAAATAAATTTTGGAATCGCTTTCCCTTGCCCAACTCAGCATCAGCTGCAGAGGCAATAATGAAGGGGCTACAGGACTGCTCTCAACTATTATTGTGCCTGGCTCGCTCTCAGCATGACTCACTGCAGACAATATCTAACACCACTCGCAGGGGGAATGAACAGTAAATACTTGGCCCTGGGGTTTTTTTTTGTTTTTTTTTTAAATCTCTTCATTTTTTCTCTGATTTGTATCCCTTTATCCTCACCCATGTGCTATGTAAGCTTCTCAAATCTAATGTCCATAACACCACCCCCCATTAGTAGCAGCAAGCCCTTCCGCTGCTGTAGGGTGTACTTTGCAGAGGTTTACAAGGAGAGGCATTATTGAGAAACTGTGTGTGTGTGTTAACCCAGTGGCACAAGGTTGCTCCAACACCTTCCCTCCAGTTTTTCTTTTCTCGGGGGAGGGGTGGTTGCTATTCTCATTAAGTGCATCTCTTGCTTTGCCGTAGCAGCCAGGCTAGTTTGGGAAGAAAACCTTGGGGCTAAACAGGCTAGGAGTGCAGCCAAGGGGGTCAGGAGACGGCTTTAAGGATTATACTACCTAATTAAAAACTCACTCTAAATATGCTTCCTGGTACCCAGTGCTCAAAGATACAAACCTTTTTAGGTAATAACTCTTGGTCCTCATTTGTATCTGAGAGATTTGTAGGTTAAAGTTGCCACACAGGTAGTCCGTCAGGAATACCAAACAAATAAGATGCTCAGCTGAAAGCACAAATTATTCATCTAGAATATGAAAAGGCAACACCTTCCTAAATTTGCCCTAGCCACTGGAGGTAAAATAGAAATGGAAGAACATGAATATGTTTTCTTTGTTTTTGTGCAGGGCCCTCTGGGTGCAGCTCATGTCTTTTTGCAGCAACCTTCTAGATTTTAAAATGGAGATTCTTCTCCTGAAGAGTTTTGCCATCAGAACTGGCCCAGTACCTTATTCTACCAGACAAAACCTGGGACCTTGAAGACCCACAATCAAGCCTATACTGTGCTAGTTCAAAGGAAGACAATTTTATCTTCAGTTAGTCCTAATCAGCTGGAGCCAAGACTAGAATTTAAGTCCTCCATTATCCACATTCTAGGCTAGTGACTCCTCCATCAGCCGAAAGAGTACAAGCACTTGCTACTCTCCAGCCATCCCAGACAAAAATGGTGTTAAAACCAGCAGACTCCTATAGACTCCTGCATTTGCTAAACCAGCATATTCTGACATTTCAGTCAAATATTCTAACCAAGTCTGTGCAAGCTGCATTGATTTAACTTTAATTGTCTAAAAATAGGTCCTAGCAAGATGTTGGTACCAAAAAAGCTAGAGGCAATGGAAATGAGGAGAAAATCCTGAAAGCACATATTGATTACATTCAGTGTGAGTGAGCACTTGCTCATCTAATGCTATAATGCACAAATAAATAAACATGTTAGGAACCCAAGCAGCACATACTCACTGATTGAGGTAAATAACACTCCCATATCAAAGTTGTGAAATATGTGTATTGTATGTTTTGCCTGAATTTCCACCAGAATTATCAGGATTTTATTTTGAGGGAAGCTGCAATAAGCTGGAGTGTATTCTCCATACAATGACACATTTAAATTGGACCACAGTTTTGTTGGGGTTTTTTTCCAGAAAATTGGCCCTTCCGCTACTTCAGTTAAATCCCAGTGTACTATAAATAGGTCCCTTGTCACACATATAACAAAGTAGAAAGAGACACCAAATAATTAACTTACTATTACAGACAGAAATGTGAAGAACCTTGCCTTGTGTAGTCAGAAATGCCTTGTAGTTTTGATTAAGCTCATGTGTTTGACTGAATCAGGGCCTAATCTTTTCAACTAATTACTGTCTAGTGCCTGCCTGCTTCTAAGTACTTCTCATTCCTTAAAAATCTGTTGTTTACAACCATTTCCTTGTTCATTTTTTGGAGAATAAAAAGTAAAAGAAAGGCTTTATTCCCAGGGTTAGGTCTAGATCACATATAGGAAGGAGAAGAGAGATTTTGCTACGCTTTATTCAATATGATGTTACAAGAAAACAACAGTTACAGCTGACAAACCATTACATCTTTCATAATACAGACAAATTACAAGGTGTAACAAATAATGCAACATTTATTTTACTGTACTGCTTACTATGCTGTTCTTCAGAAGTATATATATATATATATTTTTTTAATTACATTAACATTGTTTTCATGTACCAGCCCTCCTCTTTTTATTTATTAAAAAAAACACCTCTTAGTGCACCATACGAAAATCCACGTGGAAGCTGGCAAGCAGGGATTTTGTATGCAGCACCATAGAAATGCATTTTGGCGGATGGGAATTATTAGTGCATCCTTTACTTTTAGATTTTTTGCTTATGTGAAACATACAGTCAGTCTACCTAAATACTGGTAGGGGAGAGTACTGTTATGCTCAGTAATGCAACGTAATTCTGTTTATATGGGGCGCCTGCATTTTGCTCCACAGTCTGTACAGCCTGAACATTTTATACAACAAAGTTTACAAACCACATAATATTCACAGATGAATATTTTGTGTGTGAGCACACCAGAGCATTGGCCACACATTTGGGTGCATGCACTGACACAGAGCACACAGGGGTGTATTTTATTATCCTACCTTCTTTCCCCAGCAGTCCAAAGTGCAGAACCCCTGTGCACCAAAGCAAAAGAGAAAACCCCTGTGGTGCTGTCTACTGCAGACTGAATTTTCAGTGTTGCATGTACTGACAACTTACCCTAAACCATGATTCTGGTTAAAAACAATAATGAGAATTGAAAGGACCCAACCAATGTGGGACACCATACAGTAACGGAATGTCAGCACTACTGGAGTGTCCTGACTGGTGTGGTCCCTGCTGGCTACAGATTAGAGCTGAGCTGGACCAAGCAGGAGAGAGGACTAAGCCACCTCCAGCCGGTTGACTTGTGGACTTGAACTTGTATAGGAATCTCTGTATCATGCAGACCACCTCTATCACAGCATTCCCTGTTCACTTAATTTTAGTTCTCATGCAGAGTTGGAACACGCCCTCCCACTTTCATTTGCCTACTACACCTGCTGCCCTGTGGCTGCTCTCCCCTCTCACAGCAAAACCACATCCTCTTGGTATCATCAGGAAGGATCTACTGGGGCTCAGCCAAGCAGCAGTAGGAAAGTGGAAGTTGCACTGCTGCCGGCTATCAACTCTGCCTCAGTCCCACAGTTTCTTGAGAACTGTGCCCCAGACATTACTGGTCACTCAGTCCAACTGTTGACAGCATAAGTCATTCATGTTCCCAGCATGTGCAGCACATCTGGAAGGCCAGGCTACTACTAGTTGTCCCATTGAAGATTCTGCAGGGAACTGATTTGAGCAGGGTGAGAGAAAAAGAGGGTAACACTACTGATCTTTGCTGAAGCTGTCTCGAGAGCATTCATGAGGTTTGAACAGTCCATTCTGCAACACTAAGAAGAGCAGAGGTGAAAACCTTGCTTCTGCAAGATGCTGGATAGGTGGACTAGCTGTCAGGGTGTCCTAGCTGATGGGTGTCAATTGGGCTAACTACGCAGGTAAGGGCTCTGCTGGAAGGAGGAAGAGGGAAATAAGGCTGTACCGTCAGTTCCCTGGACAAAGGAGCTTCTACTTTCTCAAAAAAACCCTTGACATTTCCCAGCAGATTTGATATAATTTGCAGTGCTCACATGAATGGCATCAGCTTGCTAAGCCCAGATCCCCTTGATGCCAGGAGAACATCCCCAGGGCCCAGAGCCTCCACGGCTGAGCAGCAAACCCAAGCCACCACAGGCAATCGGGCAGCCTGGGAAGTAGGTGCATAAGTAAGAGATCCTGGCCACTCCTTAATTGATCAGTAGCTGAGATAACCTCACTACTGCTGAATATCAAGTTACTATTTAGGAACCTAGATATTTATGCACTTTCCTTCAGGCAATAGGGTTTGAAGATTTTTGGATCAACTTTTAATTCAGTGGTTGCTTAAAAGTGGGATATGGGGCAGGGAAGACAATCTCAGGCGCACGTGTGTGTACACACACATCCACACACACATCCATGCCTTGAGCAAACACTGTACATGAGTCACTATGGCTAGTAATGTGCTAGGCTTGTGGGAACAGTTGGGGAATTACTCTCTATATTAAACCTTCGGTTGTTTAGTTGAGCAGTGTTAATTGCTTGCCTCCCAATTGAAGCTGCCAAGTAGAAGCGTCTATGAAACTACCCTTAAATTCCTAATTGAAATCTTTGTTACATTTTCAAAAATTCTTCAGATTTTTGCAGCAAGGCTTTTTTTTTCTAAAAATAGCTAATTTTAATCATCAAACTGCACACGATTTAAGTAGCAAAGATAATGTATAAAAGACTTTTCTCTTACAAAAAAAAGAAACATGAAACCCAAACAAACCACGTCTAAGGCAGTTTTAGCATATGATAAATTCAAAAGTTCAGTGGTCACTTTTTCCCCCTCAAATGCAGGGGAAAAACTGCATTAAGATCTAAATACGATTGTGACTGAAAGTGGCTTTCAGATGGCTTTTACCAGATCCTGAAACAGAGATGTCATTGGGGAAAACGGTCTTTTAATGGCTGTGCAAATATTGAGAATATTTCCATGGTTCAGCTCTTTGAAAGCATGAACTCATATCCTAGTTCATTAAGAGGCCTTTCAGAGCTACTTGCGCATTTAAGGATTTGCCTTATTGGGTGTTTTTTTTCTTATTAAACACTGCTGGAGTTTAATAAGATGGCAGTAGCACAAATCCTTTTCCTCTTCTTTTAAACACTGAAAGCTAACCAAAGTGTTAGCACATTTCTTAAAAATGTAATTCAATGCATCCAGAAAGCAAAGGATGTCAAATTTATGTGCAGAATAATATTGCCTAGCAAGTGTTTCTGTCCGAGCAGGACCATAACTCAGCAGTGGTTTTTGCACCATACCCTGCTCTCTCTGAATGCAAAGCATTGTATGTGGACAGGGCAGTTTTATCACACCCCTGAACACAATGTTCTCTGCAACAAAAAAAAAAAGCAGGGGCTTCCTTTTCTAAAATCACACAACTTAAGTTTCTTTCAAAGTTTGCCTTTGAATGATCCATTCAGAAAAGCTAGCTAAAGACACAGTATCTGGTAGTGCCTTCCAATAAGATCAGAGTATCTATGGAAAATAACTCAAAAGGTGCTTTGGTGTGGAACAGCAAACAGTTTGGGATAAGGAAAATTCTCCACTTTGCTCTGTATGTGGCAAAGTAACACAGCTAGATTTAATGGCTTGTTCAACGAAAGTTTTTCTGTACCTTAGTATCTGCCTTGAATTAAACAGAACAGTTTCATCACCTCTGTTTTCAAGAAAACATTCCAAAAGGTAAATAGTGTGAGAAAAAACACAAGAGATGTTAGCCAAGACCCATAAAAGAAAGAAATATTCTTGAAGGGAATGAAAACATAAAGAATTCATTGTGTATCTGTCAGCTGCGTACATCTCGTAATTTTGCTTTGTCTTTCTCCCAGGCCTATTTTGAAAACTGGCATGCTACATAGCCTAAGCAGAGAAACCAAATTCAAAGTACTGAAGTAAACATGCAATTATTGCCATGTTTTTAAAATGGATATGAATGGTCTGAGGAGATAATGAAAAAAGAAACAACCCGACAACACTTCAGAAATAGTGGCAAGGTGCTGTAATTGTCAGCTGATCAGACAAGTTGGGCTTGCTCTGGCAGAAACAGTCTTCCCATTGGTTGCAAAATGTGCACAACTCTCAAAGAAAACACAACGTCCTTTATGCCACCATTGGCTTTTTTTTTTTGTACAGTTGTTACTGAAGAAGTGTGAACACCAAACGTGTTGTCTTAATGAATTTAAGACATTGCTGGTGAAAGCATAAAAATCCTTACAAAGATGCAGCATTGCAGTGGAAAATCAAACAAAATCAAACACAAAAGACTGAAAGAGTACATGCCATGTATCAGTAAGCAAAAGCTTAATCTTCACATAGTTCTCTGAAATCACAAGGTATCCAAATGCGTGCAACGTTTTAAATAAATTGCAGGGGAAAAAACAGGGTCTTGCCAGCTTCAATTTTCTTTTGAATGAAATCCTCCATAGAGACAGAAAGGAAACAGGCCGTGGTTCCTTCCTGGTGTCGGCCTCCTCATTAGGTTTTTGTTTCCCTCCTCCAAAGTGGTAAATTTAATCCTGTAAAGAAACAATATAAATTGTAATAAGCCTCACAAACTGCATTTTAAAATTATTTTCTACTTCAAAAAACATAGGTTAGTCCAAAGCTGATTATGAAGACACCAGCTTAAAGCAAAGGACAGAATTCCAAAGCACTTTTAGAGCTCGTACCTCAAGAAAATGAACTTAAACCACCAATGTTTTTAGGGTGGTTGCCTAAGTGAGATACATTAATCCATATTCAGGTATCTCTGCCCCAACTGCTAATCTTCAGAAGTGCCATCAGCACTCATATTCTCCATGGAAATTATAGGGAAGCATAAATAGACAGTTGACTCTTCTAATGGTCACACCCCATTAATGCAAAGGAAGGTTACTAAAAGCTGGTGCAGCTTCAGGAGTTTGCAAGCTCTTTTTGCCCCCCTTTCTCATGGAGTCCCTGGTGATCACCTTCACAGCAATGCTTGCCACCAGTTTATGAAAAGGTCTCCTCACGTTTGCTTCCCAACAGTTATTTGAGGTACCTTGGGGCACATCACGAACATTTCTGCAAACAAACAGGTTGTGGAGCTCCTTGGTGTGCTGCATTTAAACATACTCACTTTTATTTTGGTGTTTTTCTAGTAATAGGCAGATAGCTAAAACCTCTCCTTAGATATACCAAAAATAAACAGTATATCAATAACTTCGCTTACATTGTCTTTCACTCTGCTGATGATCCCTGTCTGTACAGGCTCAAAGCAGTGATTGGGCTTGCAAGAAGGTACCATGATGGTTTTGAGATTTACAGAAAACAGGAGGCAGGCTCAGAATGTGGGACACATTACTTTAAAACGAAGCATCTGACAACTGCAAGAAGAGCCAGGCGAAGGCTAAATGAAGGCTAGATGGACTGGAGCCATTGAAAGGATTTTATAATTAACATACTTAACTCATAATAAATGTCCACATAGAATTCTATGCCAAGTAATAAAGTGAGACCTTCTGAGAAATTCTGTAGTTTTCTAAAGTTCAAAATGTATTTGTTTTACAAGGTTTTTCAAGACCAAGGATTGTAACTACAGTCCTGATACATTTTGAAAATGTGGTTGCAGGAAGGCAGTCAGATATGGAGGAATTTTAGCACTTAAGAAAAAGAATGCTGGAATATTCATTGAGCGTGGAACTGGTTTGTATTAGCATGTCCTAAAACTATTTAAATCAAACTGGATGTAGTTCCAGTGAATCTAGTCTAGCCCTTATTTCAAAAGCAGGAGAAAAACAAGGCATCAATTTTGAACTGCAGTTTCAAGCATAACAATTTAATTGTGGCTTTCATCAAAACAGCTTAATCTCTATGTAGCATCTAACTTTCATAATTTCCAGGGTTCCCGTCATGGTTCTTGAGAGTTCTTCTTCTGCCCTTTAAGTGCTGGAATACCTGAACTGGATTAACAAAAGCCTTTTGTAATGACGTGTGGCCCTCTTGGAGCTTGGCCTACCACCTCTTGAGTCCCGCTTGGGTTGTTTCCTAAATACTTCTGGACTTTATATGGAATGTCAACTCCAGATGAAAGTCTCACTTTCCCCAGGGTCTAGGAGCTTGGCTGAAGCATCAATAAATGTTGCTTCAAGGAATACATTGGAGTTGATCCATTTAGTTTACCCTTCATAAGCTTAACCCCTCCCCACCCCCCCAGTGTTTTGAACATGTAGAGATTCACAACTGCTCAGTGGTTAAACACTGTTGATGATATTCTCCAAATTCCCCATTTCCCTTCCTTTAAAAGCACTTTTTAGGGATGATGTTTGTGGAACCCCTCCTTACAAAGAGGCAACTAAACTCCCAATGCTCCTTCCAAGGCTGAACTTGTATTTGTCCTCACCCCCCACCACCCATGCTACAGCTGTAGAAGGCGAGCTTGCAGTTTGGAAGCCACATCTGCTCAGATCCAGAACAGCCCAAACTGCTGGAGTTCCAGGGACAGACATAAGCAGCATGGACATCTAGGATAGGTAACAAAGCGATCAGAATAGAAAAGCCTCTGGATGGAGGCTTTCCCAAGAGTTACCGAATTGCTCAGATGTAAGAATAACTGCAATTACATTACACAGAACGTTTCCCTTCTACCAGTGAATTCAGGGCAATTTCTAAAGGAGGTGAGCATCATGCTTCTCCCAGGGTCATGCTACAATTTCCCAGTGACAATACTACATTTTGGCTTCAAGCTTGGCTCTGTAGGCAAAGCTGATGACATGTTCTCCAGGGCAGGACCTGAGCCTGTGAAATGGGGAATACCTTCATCAGGAACTTAGTACTTCCAGAATCAAGCCCTAGAATATCAAAAGCTTCCTTAGAGATGTACAAAATGACAGCTGCTATCATTTAACACAGGAGAAATAAACCTTTGCATACAGACCATCACTGCCAACACCAATGCAGACCAAGGGCAGAACACAGAAGACTATGAGAGGGTAGCAGAGGTTACATAAATGTGCATGGGAGATTGCAAAATTTTTTGCTGAACCCCATTTATTTTCCTGCTCTCGTTCAGTATACAGCAGCTGACAGATTTATGATTACAAGTCCACCAGCTCCAGCTTTGCTGGGTACTGCTATGCCAGTGCTGCAATGTGGGTAACTGGTTTCTTGTGAAGCTGAGAGCTCGAGTAACAGTATGGTGGGCAACACCACCTCCCACCTTCTGCATAGGCTCAAGATTTAGACTAGGTCAAACAGTAAAGTCACTGGAAAAGAAGACTTCCCCAGTGGTTCTAGCTGGGGAAATCTAGAAGACATAGTGCAACTGGAACCAGGGAAGAGCTGGTGATGGCAGTCTCTCTGAAGACTTGTTGAAATGCACTGCCTGCCTGGTTCAGGAAGGGGTCTGCATGACCCACTGCTTGCACCAGCACTCTAACCACCAGGTTGTTCTGAAGCTGAACCCTCTGTTTTGGCTGCTGAGACAATTCCACTGTGTATAAAATCCTTACGTCATCTTTGACGTAGCGAACAAGCCTGGTGGTTAGGAATATGTACGCTGGAAATATACGTTTGCCTCTGAAACCCGAATTCATTGTTTACTGTCAATTCAAACAAGAGGAGTCAACAGGTGAAATTCCTTCCCTTGGCCTTGGAGTGCCCTCATGGAGTGCAAGACTTCTCCTGGGCAATTGGGAACAGAAGTCTACCTATTCTGAGGCAGAGAAAGAAACCGAGCACAGATATACCACTTCTCAGAGGAGCACTGTAATCACTGTGCTGTGGGACAGGAGATCTCCTTCTCTTTGCTTTTCTTTAAGATGAAACTCACACCAAATAGACACCTCTCCTAAACTGGAGGAAGAGCAGGATGTCTCTTTGTCCATAGCTGAAAATCCACAATAAAACAAACATGAAATTTTAGATTGGTGCTAACCAAACTTTTTATTAAAAAGGCATTGTTCCTTCAGTGGGGCTCTTGAACTGAAGCCGCAGTTGTTCATACGACCAAGACCCGAGGCAGGGCCCTCCACACAGTGCTGCTGTTCAGTTCCCAGATGGCTTAGTATTCCATGTTTGCATTTTTTAAGATATATTTTAGAAATATCCTTGCTTAGAATTTAATACATTTTCCTGATCATACAAATCAAAAGTTTTGCCTGGTGACTTGACAGGTTGTGTTTATGGCCTCTGGTCACAGCTTTGCTTATAAAAGCATAAATTGTTAAATGGAATATTTACAATTTGTGATTTCCCAAGAGTAAAATAGGGCTCTTTCAGATCTCCTTTAAAGCACCCCCAAAACAAAACAAACCAACAAATCCGAAATGTAACAGACTGCCTTAAAAATGAACTTGTACTTTTTCACTACAGGTCCAGATAGTTTTGGTTTTCATGATCTCTCTACTAAACCTAATAGAAGATTACAAGCAAGTCAATGATGTGCTTGAAATATCAAGTGACCTATATCAAGTAACTCAGTTGTGCGTTTGTTATCTAATAATCTGCAGCATACATCCTGTTTGTCCCAGATCCCAAAGAGGATAAAATAAGATGTTAACCCACCTTAAAAATGGCAGACGCCAACTTTGGAATGCAGTAGCTGTTGATGTAACAGTGGTTCTAGGAAGGGATGTTAAAGCTTGTAATTTAAACATTATTCATGCTCTTAAGACATGAGGCAGAGCAGGGTGACTAAATCCCAAGTATTTTTCATTATTTTAATTAGTAAAAGTGTTTCCTTTCCTGTAAAAATGTAAATCACCAATTCAATACATGCTCCTTTTGGCAGCATCAGCATCCTTCTCTAGGTGCTTTTAATTTTTGTATAAATTATCACATAGGGCGGAGCTGTGCTCCGGCAGGGTCCTTAGCATGCAAAGCACACTCAAAGTGCAGGTCTATTTATGTGGCAGCTGATTTAGCATTGTTATAAGAGTATTCATTCTACAATGCCAGATTTAAAATAAAAATGTGAGCTGACAGCTGGAGATACTGTATTCTCTGTGAGCTGAAACATGGGGGTATTTAAGATCATCAACAATATATACTTTCTGCTTCTCCCTCCAACACACATGCTCACACCACAGACACTGTTCATCCTCTCTAAAAAAAGTATACTATTAACAGGTGATTTTCCCCCACACCTTTTATTCCTACCTTTGTTAGAGAAGTCATTTTATAAAGCCAACCAAACATAATCAATACTATTTGCACTCAGTATCTACATGCAACTCGTTGCTATAAATATTAATTAATTGGATCACCAATACCCATAATGCAACTTTATTTTGACCTACATGCCCTATGAACTAGATATTTTTTGGATTCAATTTTCTTAAAACCAACTGTCAGCATCATGTGATGGAAGAGATGAAAAATGAAAATGAGCGTTCCTGCTGTGCAGGTGAGTGACCTGTGGGAGACAGCTCTGCCTGCCAGGATTTTTACACGTACCATCAGACACAGACCAATTGATTAGATCATCTTATACCCGCCACCAACTAGGCTCAAGAGACTAATTAGAGAGAGTACTGCCTGCGCAGGCACCCCATTGACACCTAATTTGCTCAGCCAAAGCCTTTGGGGAGAATGTATTATCTCTGCAGCTGCACTTCATGCATTTGTGATTTGAGGCATAAGCAAGGAGTACTTCTTCACTCTTTTGAGCAAACTGAGTATGTAAGCCCTTAAGTGCTAAATACAAGCAGACAAATTAAATCTAGCCTGCATACCATGAATTTTTTCCCCTTCAAATATATATACATATGTACATGCATACATGCCTTATTTTATATCTGTGTCTATAATATACGTGCACAAATACAAACATAAAAAATGTGTATGTATGAGTCTGAATGTGTGTAGAAAGCATGGGTACATAAAGACATTTCTGTAAACATGCTTTACAATATGCAACTGTCACACTGTAGAGTGCTCTTTCACAGGGAAGTTTTACTTCTGTGAGATTTAAAAGAAACACAATTGTCCTATTATATGAAAAATAAACGATCTGCAGTATTGTTAGCTCAGGCTCTGAATTACCCTATAGACTGCTGCCTATAAAGCTGCCCTGCCTATCTTCAGAGGTGCTAGTTCAAAGATTATTTCAGTATACAGCCTAGCTTTGTTGAAAGCTTTTCTTCGATGGACTATACCTTGTTTGTGGTTTCCCAAGGAATACTGTTCGCTAAGGCTAAATATAAGATTACTGAAATTGCTTTCTGCTTGGCTCTAGTTTTATCTAGTTATCCATGCCCCAAAATACACAGGAGAGGCAAGACTTAAGGCTGTCATTAAAAATTTATTAGAAAAAAAAAACCTGACACTAGAAAAACCATGATTTTTTTACAAACTGAGAAGGGCTTGAAGAAAATATTTTCTGCTATAGGCTGGTATGTGATTCTTGAACTCAATACCTTGTGATACACAGGAAAATGGTGGATTTACATCATTTCTGAAATAGCACTGAAACAAAATATCTTCTTCCCTGTGATGTGTCTACAAAGCAACATTCAGGAGCTTAATGAAGCTAAATTATTACCATTTAATTTTAGCTTGTGTCAAAGCCTGTGCTGACATGGTCAGTTTATAATATCAACTCAGGATCTTGCACTGCTGTAAAGAATTAAAGAAGCATTAGCAAAAATATGTGCAAGTTACCTGTGTGGCCAGAACATCAGATGTAACCTCCTTTGCCAGGTACACTATGAATGTGACTTCCAATCTTTTTCCTAAGAAGGGGCATAACTTAATAAAGCGAGGACATCCTCATCTTCCTCCCGTCACACAGACCACATCTTTTCCAATCCACTTTAAGTTTCTTTAGCAATGTTTAATCTCATTTAGTGTTTAAGTGACATCTCTGGATTATCTTGGTGACAGCTGTTACTCTTTCACAGATGCAGCACTGTACGGGACACTTACAAATTATAATAACTATCATCACATTTAACAAATAACTAATAAAGGATTTACTGATTTTTTTTTTTTCCTGGTGTTTTTGCCTGTGTCTTAGTTACTGTGTTGGTGTTCTTATAGACACTGGATTTCCCAGAATCTATTTTCAGTGATGAAAATTGCTGTATTCTTCTCCACAGTTTTAACATATGAATCATAATTGCAGATGGACATGACATGTTCCTGTTTTAAGAACTCCTCTTCCCACAAAGAATTTTTCACAGATGGGCTTTGCCTCTGAGCAGAGCACCACAACTCCAAATAAAGAGATTTGTGTATGGGAGGTGAGTGCAGTTTCAGGGTGGGTGTGAGGGGATGACCATAAAAGAAGTGCTAGACAATGACTGTAAAGTAGTCAGAAAATAAAAAGTTTGCATAGTAACACAATTATAAATGAAATTATTTTATAAGTATATGTACATTAAGTAAGTGACATAACCTTTTAAAGGTGAGAGGTCTATGGCACAGTGGATATGGGGCTGGAAAGCAGAAATGAAGATTTTAGCTTTGCTACTGAATGTGACCATAGGCAAGTCACTTTATCCCCCTATAACCTCTGTTTTGTAATAAGGGCTCTGTTTTATATCCCAGCTTCTGGGTTTAGAGTGTCTCCCCGAATGAGTGCCCAATTTTAGCTGGAGCTAATAGTTCAAATTGCATAAGTACATTTAAATTTAACAAAAATGCAATATTAGAGTAGTTGCAAACTTTGGAAGTTGCTGAAATCCTTACTTGGACTGTGAGTTTTCCAAATTATACCTTTATGTACAATAACAGTCCAAAATTAAAGTCCTACATCACTCAGGACTTTGTGAACATGCACCCAGTGTGGGAAGCTGATTCTGAGAGCCAAGACTTACCCTTAAATTATATACCAGCTGCTAAGTAGCATATATGTGCATACTTTGCACACAACTCTCTTCAAATATTATAATGAACCCCTTCATAGTCTGTCTTGTTAGGAAAAAAAGGGAGTACAAGTCCTGGTCTTCACTGTAATAAATTTTATTCACAATATTCACTTCCAATGATATTTGATAACATGATTGGTTTCACAGTTGATTTTTAAGTATACCCTCAGCTTTTGAGTGGCTGTGGTAACTTCCAAATTAGTTTTCTCCAAGTCTTTCAGCAAAAATTCTTTCCTACCCTAGCTGCCCACAGCTGAAGTTTTTTCTTTGAGTTGAGAACAAAGTCCACAAAGCCTTTTACAATTACCATTTGAATAAGGCTTCGCATGAAAAATGGCCAGGACTGAATCTACTACGTGGCTTCTAGTTTTCATGAATAAAGCACAGCCCTCTGTGAGTGAGCTCTGGGAAAACTAATACTTCAGACGAAGATACTACAAAAATAGCAGTGTTATTGAGCTCAATATAGTTTGCAAGCAAAGCCATAGAAACCTTATTAAAAACAAAAAAGCAAGCTGAGGATTTTCATACACATCAAGACTAGAAAGATAGTAGTACTACTTGTTTGCAAGAATGTACTTCTTAAACCTGACAAACAGCCAAATCCTTACAACTTCTTATACCCTCCTGTTTTTTTTTTTTCCTTTTCCAAAGGCTTCAGTATGTTATTTATATTTTTAATGGCTTAAAGATTCGTCTCCTCTGAAATTGAATCCCTATATAGCCAGAAAATTTCACTCATGATTATATCAGTAGAAAAGTGAAGGATGTAACTCAAGATTTGCTAGATTCCAATATTCAAGAAACCCAAACAAGCCCTCTCCCTTTTTTTTTTTACTGATTAATGCAATGTGTCTAAATTACTATGTTTTGCACCCTGATAGCTTGCAAAAAGCCTGCCAAAGAGGAACTAACTGAACATGAACTAGAGAAATGCTGTGTCCCTGAATCTATAATGAGAGAACCTAAACCTACAATTCTTGCTAGTGTTTGACACAGTGGGATCCTTATCTCAGTTGCAGCACTAACTCTCTACTCTGAAACAGAAAAGTAAGTGCTATGCCTTCACAACATTTATAGACAGATTAATTAAAACATTGGGGGGGAAAAAAAAAGCCTACAGTTATGATTTCATATAACAGAACTCAGAAAATGAAATACCTGTGGGGAGATGGTATACAGCCATTAATGCTCTGGTTAACAAGTTTGTTACTGGTTTGAACCCCTCTCTGGAGAAAAGGAGCACCAGGATGAGCTGGTGAGAGATTTCCTCATTGCACTCTCTTGCTAAAGCAAACAGCCAAGGGATTGGAGATTCTACTACAAGCAACTGCATGCAAATGAGGTGAACTGTGGTACCCTTCCATCATATCTTATCTTTGTGACAGAGCCAGCGCAACAAATTCCCACTGCCGCCAAACCTCACTCCTTATTCCCACCCTGCAACTTATGCCCCTGTCACTTGTCTTGATAAAACCGTCTGTGGGACTCCCTGTACATTGGATCACTAAAAGAATCAGAATTGGGATTATTTTTAATGCAGATCTTCTCAGTGATCTGCCTTATATCAAACTTATAAACAGTTGCACCAGCACAACTAACAGAATTGGAAACTGGTGAGGGAGCATGAAAGAGTTGCCTGGATAGAGCTAGACAGAAAATTATCATGCTATTTTTGAGACAAAATCATGGAATAACATCCCTATTTTTAAACAACAGCAGTTCCTCAGTGCATTTACTCTTCACTTTCTAAAGTCTGAAGCCGCCTCCCAACTCTCAAATGGCTAATTATTTGCAGGTATCCAGAAACACAGTGAAATCTTAGCTGGCCACTTAGGGGAGCAGACAGAAGTTGTCACACAATGACCTACTAATTAAAAAGGTAAAAAAGCATACTCAAAAAGATCTGGGAATACCCACAGGATTGCCTAATAAGGATAATCTCCTGTACGTTTCAAGGGAACAGCAAACAAGAGATGGCTGAGAGCCCATGAATCTGACTGAAAGTTCCTTGAATTTTTTTGGTTCGGTTTAATTTTTTTAGCAATAAAATTACGTTGGCCTGCCAACATATCAAGGAGAAGTTTAACAGTTTGTGAAGCTTCAAGTCACATTTAACCAGAGTTTAGAGACTTCAGAAGGAATAGGAAAGCATCTGATTCTTCATCAGTCAGCATCTATCTTTGAATGAAGAATACAACCCTAGAGCTCAGGGAGAGCAGATCAACTATACCCTATTCCAAAAATCACAAAGGAAACTTACTGACTGCCAGTCTCAGGAGTCATGGTCATTGTTATTTAACAGTGCTATTTATCAACTCTAATCTAAGTTTATTTCTTCTATCTGAAGCACAACAGCTGACCGACTCAAAAGCCAAATGAGATGATGTGCTGTGGTGGGTTTACCTTGGCTGGGTGCCCGGTGCCCACCCCTAGTCCCTCTATCACTCCCCCCGCCCCCCACCAAAACCTCCGTCAGCAAGGCAAGAGGGGAGAAAGTAAGATGGAAAAGGAAAACCCGTGGGTTATGATAAGAAGCAGTTTAATAAACAGCAGAGAAAGCAAGGTCACGCACGCGCAAAGCAAAAGCAACAAAGCCGTTACTCTCTACTTCCCATCCGCAGGCGGTGTCGGGCCTGTCCCGGGAAGCAGGGCTCCAGAACGCGTACCGGTTGCTCGGAGGACAAATGTCTTCCCAGAATCCCCCCGTCCTCCTCCCTTTATAGTTGAGCTGACGTCATATGGTATGGAATATCCTATTGGTCAGCTCGGGTCGGCTGTCCGGGTTGTATCCCCTCCCAAATCTTGCCCCCCCCACACACCCCGTCATAACAAGGGTGTGTGTTATCAACACCTTCTGGCTTCCAGTACTGCAGCATGAAGGCTGTATGGGGAAAATCAGCTCAGACAGACCCACTACATGTGCCTGACCATCTCCCTCCTCTCCTCAACCCCTGCCACCTAACACAAGAAGAAGTAACTTCAGAGAACTTACTTGGAAATTTATTCCTGGTTTTCCCTGTCATGGCCTTTATCCCCAAAGCAAAGTCTGCTGGAGAAAATGACATACAAGGCCAAGTGCAAGGTCCTGCACCTGGGTCAGGGCAATCCTTGGTATCAATACAGGCTGGAGGATGAAGGGATTGAGAGCAGCCCTGTGGAGAACGACTTGGGGATGCTAGTGGGTGAAAAGCTGGATGTAAGCCAGCAATGTGCACTTGCACCCCATAAAGCCAATAGTATCTTGGGCAGCATCAAAAAAAGCACAGTCAGCAGGTCAAGGGAGGTGATTCTACCCCTCTACTCTGCTCTCATGAGACCCAGCCTGGAGTGCTGTGTCCACCTCTGGAGTCCTCAGCACAGCAAAACCATGGACCTGTTGGAGCGGGTTCAGAGATGGGCTACAAAAACGACCAGAGGGCTGGAACACCTCTCCTATGAGGAAAGGCTGCAAGAGGTGGGGTTGTTTGGCCTGGAGAAGAGAAGGCTCTGGGGACCTTACTGCAGCCTTTCAGCATGTAAAGGGGGCCTATAAGAAAGATGGAAATCTTTTTAGGAGGGCCTGTTGCAATAGGACAAGGGCTAATGGTTTTAAACTAAGAGAGGGTAGATTTAGACTAGATATAAGGAAGAATTTTTTTTCAATTAAAGTGGGGAAATACTGAAATAGATTGCCCAGAGAAGTGGTAGATGCCCCATCCTGGGAAACATTCAAGGTCATGTCGGATGGAGCTCTGAACAACCTGATCTAGTTAAAGATGTTCCTGCTCGCTGCATGGAGGTTGGACTAGATGACTTTTAAAGGTCCCTTTCAATCCAGAACATTCTATGATTTGATGATAAATGCCTTCCAGATGACTCATTAGCATTCACCTCCTCCCAGAAATTAAGCACTGCCTCGTGCAAAGATTAAAGTATCCACAGACACTTTAAAATAGGGCATTCTGTATACATGTGATTGCTAATATTAGCCAAGTTACTTCTTGAAAGAAAAGCGTTCTTGAAACAAATTTAATGCTTCTAGTGTAATCAGTGCAAAGTAGCTATGGGATAGTCTTGATATGGGTGTGGACCATTTTGCTCTTTGGCTTACACAAACAAAGATTCCTTGGAATTTAAAGGTACCTCTGCAAGGGATCACAACCCTATAAACTACCTTAGTCCCCACAGATAAACGACAAACCTTAAGAAAACAAATTGTGAATGTTTATCATTACCAAAATCATTGTAGTAGCCTGAAAGTACCTACAGGCTGCTTGAAATCAAGTTACTTTTGCTAGTTCTTCTTTGGAGAATTCTTTAAAGAATGAATGTTCAGATGGAGAAGGAAGAAGAAAGAGGGATGGGTGAACTAAGAAAAAAGATTTCTATTTCTCACCTGTATTTTTACTTTTGTTAGTTTTTTTTCCTAGAGAGTACTTTTCAAACCAGCAAGGAATTCTTAATTTATCTGGAATGTGAAGTTATGAATGCTTTTGTTTTAGCTTTACAGAACGTTGCAGTTGCGCTCTGGATAGCAAACATCCTTCTAGCTAAGCACCATCTGGTTATCCATTCTAATTGCTGCTGTGGCTTTTCAGAGACTGAGCATCATGCCAAAGTGGCCATACCAATTAAAATACATTTCTTAGGACAACACTGCAACTCTTAAACACACATAAAATTAGACAGAAGGCAGACGTCACATGCTGAATCAGAAAGATCTTTCCTACAGTTATAGTATACTAAGTTAATGGCAAGTTTAAGTAATAGATGTATTTAAATTTTGGAATATATTTCCAAATACCATTATGTCCAAAGCTCTTAGTCTGTGTGTCCACCCATGCCACAAATGTTGTACAGTGATATTGGCAGAGAGATCAGGAAGTCTTTGGAGTTGACCTTTTCAAGCCTGAATTGTTTCTCAACCCAACAGTTCTTAAGACTAGAATGGGGCAGGGAAGAAAAAGTCCCAGTTTAAGAAATGCAACAGTGTCTATGTGGGATATTGCTTGCCTCCATGCTCATTCCCTATCAGCTCTATGGTACTGATTGAACACTGCTATGCAGTTCTTTCGCCTATACAGCTCCCACTTGGGATTCTTGCTGGAAATCTATGACATTAGTTACTGGCAGCTTCAGGCCAGCTGCTTTTTTATCCCTGCCAGTTCCATTTTTACATACAAAACCATATGGAGCACTGAAACAGAAATACTTTCCCACTGCGGTCTCCGTGGCACTAAATGGAAAAAATGTTCCAGAACTGGCACCTCTACAGAGCATCACTACAGCAATGAGGATATCCTATCTTGTATATGAAGAGATCACAAAGCAGCCCAGTGATTTTATTTCTCAGAGTTCCCACTCTGCCTGCAGTGAGAACCTTTTCCATTATTGAGATGTTCAAATACAAGGCGTGGTTTGGGAAATCCAACATGAGTTACTTGACATAGACGCAACTTCTCGAAACCATGCAGCATCTACATCCTTTGAAAATCAGGCCTCTTTCAGATATTACAGAGGCTTCCCTTCTAATTTTTTTTAAGACTTCGATGTTTTTGAAGAGCAGTCTCACACACTTGAGAGGCTTCATACACGTGGCAGAAATAGTAGATGTCAAATCAGGTGCAACGTACAGTGCATTTTGTGGTATGCAAAGACAGGGATCGTGGTAGGATGGAGTTCTACAGGCTTTTCTTTCAGTGCCATAAGCATCAGTTTTCTTGTAACTGCAAGAAATACTTAATCTTTTTTTTGAAGCTCCATTATAAATGTAAGGTTTTGCATAGCTCATCTAAATAGTTCAAATGATACAAGGTTAAGAACAGGAAAGCCTTTCACCAAAGGTGGTTAGTCCTTTTCAAAGACTTCATATTATTTGAAGCTTACTTTCACTGAATTCTTTTACCTTGGCTGCTTCCCAAGTGGGTATAAGTTAATTAAATGGGATTTTGACCCTTTAACCTTCTTATAAACTGCATCTTTACCTAACTCTATTTAAATAAATCAGATAAAAAAAAACATGTAGCAGAATATGTATTTTTACAGCTGCAGAAAAAACAAACATGTCTATTAAGCTTATTTGTAAGTACTTAGTAGTCAAAGCAACAGCCAAGACTCATGGATGATTTTAATTAAAATAAATCTGGGTGGGCACATAAATTAATTTGCGCTGGCTTTTCTCAAACTGAAACTTCTCTAGCATTACTGATCAGCACTGCACTACATAAGTCCTTATTTGTTCTTGGCAACTGAAGTTCAATCCACCTGATTAGCTTGTACTCATTTTTTGAGTCATGTAAAATGTATCTATGAAAAATATCAAAGACTTGAGGCTGAAAACTGTTACAGGAAAGGAGAGAGAGAAAGAAAGAGCAAACCAGATGGGCAGATAATAATAATAATACAGAACAATACCCAGCATTTCTGTACCAGACATGCTGTGGGTCTTAATTATCAAAAGAAGGTGAAAGAGATGCACCAGGAGAACACCACATTGCTCTCTAGAAGCAGATAGCTGACTTTCTGTATGTCATTAACCCTTTTTGCCTTAAAATACAGGCTCCTGGATATAAACACCACCTATTATCTCAGATTATTAGACACTAGACAGTTACGTATGAAGAAATGAGTACCTAGCTCATTTATTAAGAACGAACAAATAATTAAGCTGATTCTTTGTGCCCAGGTGATATGTTCAGCTCTCTGCATAGGCAGTGACAAAGATGCTGCTGCTGGAGCCTGAGCACTGATCACATCTCTCACCCCCAGCAGGGACTCCATAAATTGAGTTCATCACAGAATGAAATCCTTCCACAACATGGGCCTTTGGTTTGATATATTAATAGTGACACTATCTAACTGCCTTACTGGTGCATTATGTTCTGATTTTGCAGCTATTTGTCAATAAATGCACGCATAAGCATTAGATTTTGAGTGTTGATTTGGACATATTTGCCCACTTCCTGACACCTCTCTCAACCCATCATCACTGAACTCATAGCAGAAAGATGACAATCACAGTCATGTCACATATAAGCAGCCCCCCAGTGCAGCGTGAGCAGAGAGGCACGGGCACAGGCAGGGAGGAAGACCTGCACACCAACTCCCATCTTCTGAGGTGCAGCTGATCTCCTCATTACAAGTGCTTGGGGTTTTCAATGGCATCATGTACCAAGTTTTGTCCACCTTTGTCAAACTACATTAGACCAGGGTTGTTACCACACTCAGGCTGTGATAACAAAGATTAGTAAGACAAAACTATTCCATTTTTCATATTGCATAGAAGTGGATCATATACTCTGACCAGCAAGGTTTCTCTGTTCCCCTTCACTATTCCCAAAACAAAGGTCTAGCAGTAGAGCATGCCCAAAGAAAGAAAGAAAAAAAAAGGCACTGGAAATTCTGGCAATTATAATAAATAGTTTAAAACAATGTCAACAGCTTGTAACTCTCTCTCCTCAGAATATTTTTATCCCTACAAGTAATAGCCATCAATAACTGGACTGTAAACTCAGAGAGATACATACTTTGTGCTTTGAAAGGGCTTTGCATAGAGTTATTTTAATTATTTTCCTTATATAGTAAGTGGGGGATGAAAAAGATTTCTGAAATAAGAAATGTTATTGTTAACTCACTAATCACAGCTGAGGGACTTAGGGGCAGTCTGGTTTCTGAAATATCTTTGAGCTTATTTTACAGAATTGACAAAGTTGGTGGTATCCCTGTCACATGGATTTCAATGCAAGGCACCAAAACTTCCTTTATGCAGTACAATAGAAAACACTGGACGCTGAAATCATATCCTGGAAAATTTTAGAACATTAATATTTGAAATGGGATTTTTATTAATTTAAAGAAGTTAATTTTTCATTTGTAAATGCCTATTTATGAGGTGATTAAGTTTAGAATTGACATATAACATACACACTATGTTATTTATTTTTCAAACATAAAATACATATCCCTGCTGTTTTGAGAAACTACTGACCCTTAAGAGTCAAAGCAAGGGCTTGATCTCTCTCCTTTGATTCTGGGGGCCCCACAGATGGGGGGGTTATGAGTTTCCCTATTTTGCTTCTTGTCAATTCAACACTCCTATGGCTTGGGATCAACAGAGTAGCTGGGGGCAACCTGGGTATTGACATGTAGGTAGAGCTGCCAAGGGGGCCTTGGGAAAAAGCTGAGACAATGGCCAAGGAGCCCAGTGTGGTAGAGCAGACCAGGAGGGCAGACTGCAGCTGAAGCCAGGCAACTACATAGCTACCAACTATGAGGTTTCACAACAGAAGATGTTATAATATGGAAATGGATTCTTACCCTCCGGGCCCATATGTCATCACACCAAGCTAAGCTGAAGCTGCCAGCTGAAATGGGCAATTTCACATGAACCTGGCAGGGTGACTGCCAACACAGAGCTTGTTTTCCACTGGTGCCACCCACTCTGCTAATCCAATTCTGCCTCCTGATTTGCTTTTAAATAATAATGAACGCAGCAGATGGGAGGGGAAAATGTTCCCTGCAGTTAAGCCAGCATGCAAGTGAGGCTCTTTGCTTTTCACATATCTTGTGCAAACTAGCTCTAAATGCAATGTCAAGTGATTAATAGCGGTTAAACAAGAAAGCCAGGATTTGCCATGTTCTCAGTCATTCAATATTTGACCAGGACAGGCAGGCAAACAAAACAGACAGAAGGATAACATGTTGAAAGAGAAAGAACCAACTTTCGTAACATTTAGCTTTGATAAGGAGAGGGATGGACTCCTCTTCCCATCCTTGCCAACACCTTTTTTTTTTTTTTTTTTTGGGGAGGGGGCAAATAAGGAGGAGTTAAGCACCAGAGCAATATTAAAAATACCTTTCAAGTAAACACCCAGTAATCAGGACAGGCACTATTGAGTGTAATCCCATGACTGAATCCTTTCTAATAAGGAGAGGGGAAACAGGCTGAAGCACCAAGTTAGAGAATAGGGATGTGATTATCAAGGAAAGGGGAAGAAGGAGGCATGAAGAGGCAAGGACCATACAGCCAGGAGGCTACCGGACTTTTCAGCAGCGGCAGGAGGACCTATTATTCCTGGGTCACGCAACATTATCTCCTGTCCAACAAACAGCAGGTAAGCTTGTTTGCACAGTGTACCGTGTTTTCTCTTGTGTCAGCCTGACAGAGAGGATAATCACCTCCTACTGCTACCTACCGTCCTCACACTGTGGGTTGAAAGGTATGAATCTCACTGACAACACATCTTGATGAAGGTGAAAGAAGGCACCAGTATGATTCCATACACCAAAATTATTTTATTTCACTTCCTCAGTTTCTGAAATTTTGAGAAATTACAACTCCTGAAAGGAGTTAAAAATGCTTGTGGAATATTGCATCTAATCCCTTCTACATCTGTGGTAGTCTTTAATACATGACCATTTTCTCATCTTACATGAGGCCCTTGCCAGGTTCACTGCTCCAACTATATGCTGCTTTTGTAAGACAAAGAGTTTTATTGAAAATAAGACCCTTGACTCCTTTATTGTGGAAGCTGGAAGGTCTTAAGTAAGTTAAGCAGGAGATGAGAAAAGGTAAGAAAGTTTCAGTAGCTGAATGCCTAAAATGTTGCATTTGAGCCATGCTTCTGCCACAGTTCCTGCATGTTGCTAGAAAAGTTTTATCAGGGCTCCTACATGATGCTGGAGAAGCTACATTAACCTATTTTATTTATTCATTTTTTTCTAACAAAACTTCACTTGGCAACTACTGTTTGAATTTACCAGTTTGATAAAGTTCTTGAAGCAGACTTTGGGAGAAGACAGTATTGCTAAGAACTAATGGTACATATTCCCAGTTAGTCACAAATAAGATGAAGAGATTCATAATATGAAACATAAGCCTGGCTCAAATTTACTATCGGCTTCTATATCTTTCAACTGGAATATCTGGTCTGGTTTGATGTTACAAGACCACTGTAGGATAATTTGAGACAGCAACCTTTGATAATACAGAATAACAGATATTCCATTGTGTAAATTTTATGATCTCTGTTTTTCCATCTAATGTAGGGAATTTAGCATATGCCTTCTAAAAACTGAAAGAATTTCATACAGGCATCTGTACTGGCCTGTTCTTTGTACTAATTAAATTAGTTTCCTGTTGAGTAAGTAAAATACTGGCTGCCAGGAACAGTTGGGGAGACAGCTCAGAGGCTTAAGCACTGAACCATGAACTTTTCTGTTTACTACAATATTAAACAAGTAGACACTCTTGCTGACATTATGAGGAATGAAAGAGCATTCTGTTAAGATACTTGTTTCATTACTGTTCGTGAACTACTGATCTTCTTACAAAGAGATTTTTAAAGATACAAAAGGTATTTCATTTGATACAGCTAACTAAATAAAGGTATTATTTGGTTTAAAAATACATGTGTCAAAGTTAAAGCTGAATTTGAACTTCGAATCCAAGGGGTCAAAATTCAGAAGGGAGAAGTAAGTCAAACAGTTGCCCAATAAGCCAGCTTCATCTCGGGCACTGTACCTCCACTCTAATGATCACAAGAGTGAAAACTTTATACAATTCACAGATCTTCGGCCTAAGCATCTCACAAGTGGCGTTGACACCTTGAAGGATTAGGGCAAGAGACATCATGTCTCTGATCTTCTATTCTAGTGGCTTTCAGCAACTGCTGGAGAGTTTGCCATATGTACAAACAAAACATCACGACAAAGAAGTGCAGGCAGCATATGAATGGGAGGGCTAAATAATAGCCATTCTTATTTCAGTTTCATTTTTCCTTGTAATGTAAGGGCTCTTAAAGTATTATAAATTGTTTACATTAAAAAATACATGCTTACCACACTACGTACACAGAGACTGTGTGCATATATTTAGCTCAAAGCCAATCTCTGAATAAAAGCCCTTTCTGAAAATAAGAGATTTATAAAGAGAAACACTGATAAACCTTCAGCTATAGGGACTCTAGTGGTCACTGCAAAAACAGAATTGCAATACAAACCCTGTGTGATTTTGTGGATCACCCCATAAATCTTCCTTTGTCCCATGAGTTTAAATTTTCGGCCAAGAAAAACAACATTCTTCATAAAATTAATGAAAACAAGCTGCTCTTTGCCTACAGAAAAAGATTTTTCTTAATTACATTTTTTGCTTTGAATCATATATCCTGTAGTTTGATTAAATCCCCTTAGAAGTCAACTAAAAATTAGAGCTTTGCAGTGTGAACCTCAAAGGTGATGTTTACTTGGAGAATATAAACCCACTGTGTCTTTGGAAGCTGATATTTAAAGCAAGAATAAGAGCAATATGCAAGACAGTTTTTATTATTTTCATTATGTCATTGCACAAATTTATTTTCAGGACTTAAGAGTTTGCAGAGACATACAATCTGGCCAACATATTTATTAGAAATAAATGGGCTGTATAAATGCATGTAGATAAAGCAAGAATACTGGAATTCTAGTTAATCCCTTGAGGCAGTAAATCAGGATTTCTAAAGTACTTAATGCAAAATATCTGCATCAAGGGGTTAAATATATAAAATACGAAAAGTCAAAGACAAGAACTAGATTAAAGGTTATATGGAGACGGTGCTGAAAAAAGTGGAGCCTGCTGCTAAATAGATATCCAACAGACATTTATTTAGGTTCACTGGCTGCAGCAGCCGCTGGCATACTCTAAATGAACTCATACAACAAACAAAAATCAAATTCTAATGACAGTCTTTGATCATTTTTTAGTACCAAAGCAGAAAATTTCCTTGTGAGAATCAAGCTTATGGCCTCAGTAGTTCAGATGAGCCCTGTATCCTTCCTAGCAGACTAAATCTAATCCCCAGTGGAGACAGCAGACAGTGAAAAGACATCACTTATTAATTTAAGCACTAATTGAATCAGTTCATATTCACCTGAAAATCTCCCTCCACTCCAAAGTGAAACTGAAGTCTTTGCCAGGCCTAAACTGTATTTCAGAATGAAGAACAATTTTCTTTCACTCTGGCTCTCAATGCTTTCATACACAAAAAGTCTTCCAAAATCTTGTATGTACTACTGAAGAAGATCTACTTAAAAAAAAAAAAGCCAAACCCCCCAACCCCCCTAACCAACAAAAAAATGAATGTATTGCTCATACATCAGCACCTTACCTCAGATTCTCTGTGCAGCAGATGTATTCCTAACATGACTGCAACCATCACCCATGACCACTAAGTGTTGGCTCCAAAGCTCACAGGTGCACTTTGTAGTAAGTTATGAAGCACCAAGACATACCTTAAGAGATATATGTATTTCTGCTTTTATGCACACACATGGATAAAATGGAACTTCATTTCTTTACTGCCATATGAAGACTGTAACATTGACCCTTTAAAGAACTCCATGCAAAGAGATCAGTACCCACACAGAGCTTGTTTGAAGTCAATGCGGTTCTCCCAGTGGGAGACAGGAAGTGATGGGAATTACTGAGTTAAATTTGTGTATTAGTATTTTCGACATAAATTAAATACTTGCAGCTAAAGCAATAAATACTGAAATCCTACTACACATTGATACCTCTTAGGTCTTTGGGAAGGCAAGTGACCTCGATCCTCCCTCTGTCGTTCTAAGCTTAAAAGTTTCAAATTTGAAAGGAAATTTAGTCCAGATTGAGAAAAGAATTCCTATTTCCCACACTGGCACCTCCAGAAACTTCATTTGCTTCAGTAGGTTTTAATGACATCCCTAAATCTAAATGTTTTCTCAGCTACATTCCTAAATTTAGGTTTGTATGAATAGGAGATGAAAAGAGACTTTTCTTTCTATGACAAATTACAGTGCTCATCACTTTTGCTCAGCAAGGTCATATCAAATACTATTTCACAAATCAATGAATACCTTCGAAGAGATACGGAGGATTAGCTCTTGTACACATCTTTTTCTGTCTGGGACAAGGCTGACAGAATCTAGCAAAACCTTGAACATGGGTGATATGTACTTATTAGACCTTTTAACCTAAAATTGATAGTATAAAAATTAGTTCCAAACACCAAAGTTTCTTCCTTTTCTGACCTCTTTGTTAAAGATACACATTTATATCACATTTAACATGAAATCGTTAAAATGAACATTAAAATGAACTTCTACCTTACCTCTTGAAAGCTTTGGTACCCTAAAAATGCATTTTAACAGGCACCTACATCTTGGTTTTATTTAATATTATTATCTGTCTGTGGAGTGGGTACTCCACTCATATCACCTAGATGATGTCAAATGTCAGCCCAGCTGAGCAAGCTTTAGGGCATTTTCTCACTTGTTATTTGGCCTCTTTATTATCACTCATGCACAGAAAAAACGAATCCCACAAAAGCCCAGGGAATGGCTAATAGTCTCAAAGCTACTATTTTAAAGGAAGATATTGATACAATTAGCTAAAACATAAAAAATATGTGAATTGTGCTTATTATGCACACATTTTAGTTCTAAGAAATAGCTATTATGATTACCATACAGTTGTCAAAATTCATTGTAAAATAGCATTATTTTGACAACCCAGTTTTACGGTGACACTTAAAAACGCTAAATGAAGACAACAGACAAGTACTTGCTTGGGAGAAGCAAACCTTGGGGAAAAAAAAAAAAAAAAAGGACACTTTAATCACTATTTCCTATTCATTTCACAAAGCTGATACTTTTAGTCCCATGGGTCTGAATGAGTGCATGAACATACAGGGAACATGCTATTACAGCATTGCTAATTCATCTGGATTTGACCTCTGAGGAACATTTTGTGTCATCGCGGAGCAAAAGCGGTGGTAAAACATTTGTCTAGATAAAAGACCTCAAGCAGTTAACCTGCTCAGCAGAGGCAATGCAACCGGGCACCAGGATAATGACCTCTACCCAAATGGGGAAGGTACATCAATGTAATACTATGATAGCAAGGCGAAAGATGACAGTAGCTCAGCAGGAAAACATTAGCAATGATATAACTCTTGGTACTGTACGTGAATGAAATGCCTTAAGAACTATAATGCCAACCTGTTCTTACCTAATAATGACTTAAAGTTTCAATATATATTTTTAAAATAAATTACACCCAACTTTGTTCTTCAGTTGTATTTTAAATTACTGCTTTCATTCCACTTAATTTTTTTCCTAAATAAAAATCCTTACAGAAGGGGGTAGAAGTTCCAATTCAGATGAAATCAGCCTTTCCCATTTGATACCTGAATTATTGGATGGCTGTGTTTTTTTGACTTCAGGTAGTTATGACACTCCTCTTAAACATAAACCAGAAGAACCTGATGAGCCTTGTTTAGCAAGTCAAACCTGTCCTAATAGACAGATTAACTAATTTCTTATGCAGATTACTCATGCTTAGGATACTTTTCATTGTTTATACTGAACTTTTCTTGTTTCTTTTTATAAAAGGAGACACTGTGTCACATATCCATTATTTTTACCAGGCAGAATGCCTTGAATATTTTTCTACTGCTCTTTTAGCACCACACAAAAAGTTCTGGGTTTAAACTATTTATTTTTAAAGTAGCAGCATGATCAGACCTGCATGTTTATCTAAAGATCTCTGCTTTATGAAGGAGATTTTAGTCTGTGAGGTTTCCTCTACACATGGTAGGCAGCTGTCAGCAGCAGTGAGCAGGGCGAGGGGTCACCGCAGCTGCTCTGCGAAATCACAGGGTTCCATCAACATCGCAAAAATCCTGCAGAGTGGGAGCTGGGAGACCACGGATTAGAGTACATTGGAGTGTGTATATAAGGTCACATCATGTCTATCAAAGTGATATCAAACTGGTACACTGTACAATACATTTTACTGTGTTCTGTGTTCAAAGAAAAGGAGAATGGACATGTGTGTAGCAGACCACAGTTTAACACAGAACTTCACATTGTCCTTTCAAACAGACGGATTTACTAAGTTCACAAAGATGTGTTGAATATGTATACACAGTGGAGATGTGTTGACTGAGAGAGAACTACATTTCATGAGTTCTTCAGGTCAGACATGAATGAGACCAAAATAATTCTTATTAATTAAATAGTAGAAGAGACTATTAAGAGAAACCAGATGCACACATTTCCTAAATCCTACACACTAATATATATAAATGTCTGTCCTTGTGCACATATGTCAATAGTTTCCCATAAAATGCATATCAGTATCTTCCCATGAAACTTTACTTTTATGAAATCAGTAGCTTTACCACATCTCAAGATAACCCTAAAATCAGCATGGATAGGTAGCAAACACAGAGTTCTGATTTGTGGATAGGCATAAATCACCTCCAAACTTGCCTGTTTCAGAGGACAATTACAGAATATTGAATGCCTTATCTGTCATTCCACAGAATCTGGATATTTCTTAGGATGTCTCAACCAGATGAACGAAACTATGCTCCCTGACAGAAAAAAAAAAAAAAAAAAAGATACGGAACTGACATCTTGCACAAGCAAAGAATGAAATAGGTAGGGCAACACAGAATTTATTTTGGCTGAAATATGGAACAAATGAGATGACTAGACAATAAACGATGTCTCGTGTTTCTGGCAATCTTGTGCAAGCTGAAAGCTGGTAGAATTATTCAGACAACAAGGTTTTATCAAACCACATCTGTCTGCAAAGTTTAAAAGCAGATGACACTATAACAATTTTATGCTGCTTCAAAATAGTTTCTGCAATTCTACACTTACTTGTAGTCACTTTCCGCAGTAGAAAATACAAAATGTAGATGCAAAGAATAAAACACTGTGAAAGCATCTTGATTACGAACTGTGCAGTTGTGAAGTATGAGCTGCTGAAACAACCCAAATGGTTTGATTTAGACTAAACCCTCCCAAATATCTGAACCAACAGGACTTTGTGACCTTCAAACTTCCTCTGAAAAGTTATGAAGTTCTATTGTTTAATCCAGTTCTGTGGAGCACCCACCATGGACAAGGGGACCACTTTAAGAATTGCTGACCCTGGCAAAGATTGCAAAGTTGAAAAAAAAGTAAGTTGCCACCTTAAACAGAAGTAAATTACAAACCTCCTTTTCTTCTTACTATAAATGCCAACACCCACTTGCACAGTAAGCCATTTAATCTCTTCGTCACAAAACCCTTCATGCCTGGCATTCACTTACACACGCATTTGCAGTTATTTTTCACAGCAGATTACCGTCCTGCCCTCGCTCAGTCATTGCCCAAACTTCCTGGACACACACATCCTCAATTCACTTGCAGGCATCCTCCTCCACTTTGCCTCTTTCCACACTGAAGCCCTGTCTTCTTAACCACTGGCCCAAATACACCTGAGGTGCTGAGAGGTTTCTGAGCCACCACAGCTCAGCTTGATGGGGTTCAGGCAGAAAGCTTTGATGCTGGACCATTTCTTCCTGCAGACAAATACTCCCAAAGTGTCTCCTCAGCTTCACTACTACTGACCCCAGAATGGCCCCCCTACCTCTGCAGCTTTTTACAGCGATCATTACTGCCCGAGCACCAGTGGTCCCCTCAGTGGGAACATCAACGCACTTGCTACCTTAAGTAATGTACTTAGGATTAGAAAGGATCACACAAGCACCGTCTATCTTAGTCTACCCGTCAGAAAATACATCACCTCCTTTACAAACGGTTTCTCAGTCTTAACTGAATTATCTTCTTAGATGTCTGAAAAAATGAAAAGGATCAAGGATAGTTGGTGGCAGAAATTAGAAAGTTTCCCATGGCTTTCAGCCCTGTGACTGCTCTTCTAAGCCAGTCTTGAAAAAAAAAAATTTAAAAAACACCTCTGCAAATGGTACCTTATTTTCATGTAAGAATAGGTTTTCATGGGGTTTTTTGGGTTTTTATAAATTTCAATTCTAAAGACTGATCTTCCTTGGGAAAGAAAAGTTCCAGAGAAAGTAGAAGGGGCAAAGAGTTGCAAGACAAATATATCCGAAAAAAAGTTTTTCACCAGAATTATAAGAAATTCTGTCACTCATTTCACTTTGAAATCCTCTCTCCCACATCCTCTACTGCAAAACCATAGCACAGTACATATTTTTCTGCCATCAGTTCCTTCTGCTTGCATTATTCTCAGGTTAGAGATCAGTTTCCTACAGCTTGTAGAGCACAGCAGGAGCTGAGAAGTGACACATGGAGACAGCCCCAAGTCTGTGTACTTGAATTCCCAACTTCTACAATTGCTTCTGCAGTGTTACAGGGAACACAACAGATGACTATTTCTCTTATTTTCTGTGGGGCATAGCAATTTTTCCACTGGATAGGTCAGCCAGCTAGATAATCAATACATGCAGACCAGCAGGCCCCGAGTCATCCTGTAAGCATGATAATTACGTCCGAAACACTGTAATTAACAACACGCACCACTACAAGCTCCACTTAACAAGCAACCAAAGCCATGATTCAGAGCACAGCCCTGTGCAAGGCTCCCATTTTAGGCTACAGAGCTGGAACACTGAGAACTCCTCAATAATTCTATGTTAAAAATGTCCTGGTTATAATTATTATGTTATACTGGTAACATAATTTCATGTATAATTATCAACGCATATTAGAGGAGCAGGGCAAACAGTAGCTAGCTTAAAGTGGTTAGCTCATAATGATTTCATTACTTGGCACATTGTTTTCTTACAAAAAGCTCTCATGATTTCTTTTCTAAAATTACAGAGAGAATTGCTGATTAGGAATCTCCACATGAGCCTGGAATTTATGCATTTGTTTCATTTAAAAATAAATAAAACTAAATTGTATACTTATGCACATATAGGCCAGGCCCACTGAGATCTTCAGAACAAACATATTCAGGCTTTCAAAACAAGAGATACAGCCATTAATAAAATAATGCCTAGCTCCAAAACAGTCTTTCCTTCACTTTACAATATATCCAATAATTTAGGCACGTAGCAGAATATTTTCACAGCAATCTTAACCTTTGTAAGAGATTTGAGAAGACCTTTATGCTCCTTACATTTAAAAAAATGAATAGATGTGGATTTGGCAAAAATTCTACATACATTGGTTACATGAGGAGAAAAGATAAACCTTTTATTCTATGTTCTTTCTAAAGATGATAATATTTGCATGCATGTAGAAGTTTCTCAGGAAAATCCTTAAACATTACTAAACAATAACAAAGAACCACAGTCTTCATGTTTCCCTTCTTTTTGTTTCCCTTTGCATTGTCATCTTCTGCTTCCCACTGGTTTCCCTATCTGCTCTTCTACTTTGGTAAGAAATACTGCAGCATATCTAGGAGTCAGTAGGGAAAAGAAAGTCTTGCAGTGACAGAGCTGCTCTGCAGGCTGACAGAGAGAGACATGGCTTCTAAATAATTCACTCTGGGACCAGAAACAGCAATTCTATGTATGCAGAAATACCTCAGATTTGAGGTCAAACACTTCATATTCTCAAGAACTAGCAACTGCTAAGTGTAATTTCCACATTTTGAAATTTGCTTCCAACTGTATGGGCAGGAAATACTAGTACATATAGAACTCAAGTCACTATCCTTAAAAAAAAAGTCATGCTCCACTGTTGCTACTTTAGATTATTTGGGAGTTACTTCATGTTCTTATACATTGGAGTTCACATTGCCTGGTCAGGATGGTGGCAGGATGAGAGCAAGAGCTGTTACTGGCACAAAGAGGGATGGTACTGAAATTCCAAAATGGCAAGGCAGCAAGGTGAGCACTGAAATACTCTGTGATCAAATATTTCATATTTACACATCACATATTCAGATTATTAGCTTTTTTCTTAAGTGTACAAACATACCCACACACTTTAGGCAGACTAAATCATACAAATGCAATAGATTATCTGAAGGCTGAAGACCTGTGATAGCTCTGTCCACCCCTCTAAGCTCAGGCAGGCATCTCTGCACACAAAGGTACTTACTCTCAGCCCCTGGAGAGAAGAGGATTTCTTAGCACAGTTCACTGTCACTTCTGCACTGTTACAAAACAAATGCTGACGACAGCAACAGGAATAATACTTCCAAAACAAAGGAACTGTTTAATTCAAGCCCACAGAATGCAAGTTCATGTTTATAAATATGTGCTATTCAGTGTGTGCAAGTTCTTTTAAGCTAGATATAGATGATGATGATGATGATGATGATGATGATGATGATTATTTTAAACCAACTAAAAGTCTTTGGTGTAGAAGCAATCAAATTGGATATGAATGTGAAGTACAACTCCAAAAATGCTTGTGAGACAACTCTGGTCTATTGCAGTATTGTTATTACAGTTTCAGTTTCTGCTGGAGCCACAGCCTTGAAGCTGCATGGGAATCATTGAGGAGACATCACAAAAATACCATTTTCCCCATTGTCCCTCAAACAGCATGGATCAAATAACTGCTGCTCAGCTGTCTGCTTTTAAAAGAAAAATATTTTTCTCATTGTACATATATCAGTGGCAGGTTGGAGTGACTTTCGCCTCTGTTTTGCTTTTCACACCCCCAGCTGTGGATCACCAGCCAGGACCACAGTGAGAAAGGTTTTGGCGTGTTTTCAAACTTTATTCTTTTTCTTTCGGTATGGGAGAAAGTGTGCCCAGAGGAACTTCTTTTTTCTTGTTTAACACAGACAAAAAGCATCAGAAAACAGTAATTATACAGCTCCTACAGAAAAGCAGTGAGAGCATGTCATTATTTCACATGGAATGTCAGGTGTTTTCAGGGACATATCCTAAACCTATGCTAAGTGTGAACATTCAGTACTGTTGGTTTTATTCAGTTTTATGCTACTGTCTTAAGTATTTTTATCTAGAAATGGTTTTATTCGCAAAAACATATGTTTCTTCCCTACAGAATTGGAAGTACTGGGGAAAAGCTTAGCCTGAAGTGTTAAGTGGGTCAGACAAGAAATAGAAATAGGTTGGTTTGGAAGAGGATGTGGGAATGGTTATGTGATCTGCTAGAAAACTCCAGATTCATTCTTTGGTAGTTTCCAAAGATCTCTTGGGAGGCAGACTGGGAACAGAGTGCTATATATTTGTGTCCTCCTCCCTACCACTTGCCAATAGCAACTATCAGGCACAAAATATTCATCTCAATGGATTTTCAGTCTGCCTCAAAATGGATGTTTTCATGTTTGTAGGAGCCTTGAAAACTCTAGTTTGTGAGGCAATTAACCCTGAGACTATGCAAGTACTCAGGTATTCTACCTGCCTGGTGAACTCACTCAGTTACATTTTTAGAAATATAGTTCTTACACCTAGAATGTTATTTTGAAGTTGTAGTGTAGTTACCTATGGGTACTCTTACTAAATATCATGTTTAATTGTATATATTTTGATGCTAATCCTTAACTTCAATGCTTTTTGAGCTGCAATTCACTAACTTCTTGATAATAATGACTAGGAAATACCTAATCCTTGGATTTAATTTAATACCAATACGTGTCCTACAAATTACATTTTTTCTGCAGTAAAACACAATACTTCATGAAAAGAATGTGCATTTACCATAATAGATAAAAATGCTCATCTTGCAGCACTATGCAAACAGTGAAAACTGTTCCGATCTTCTGTGACAGACTCTAAGTTCATCAGCAGAGAAAATCTGTCAACAGTAATTAAACGTTGCCCACTAGTGTGTAATAAATCTCCTTAGACGTCCAACTATTACCTTTCATTATCACAGAGGTAGCATAATCCTTTCAGTATTTATGTAACTGGCTGATACTTTCCAATGTGGGTAGGAGACTCAAACCACATCCACAGCATGTCCCCAGCCAGGGATGCTGGAAGCGTCCCACCACAAGAGGTGCCTGCATGCTCTCTCAAGAATGTGAAACATTGAAAGCTGAAGTTTCTTCAGATACTACAGAATCGAGATTTAGAAGTAACATATAAAGTTTAAGTTTTCTTTTACTTATATGGCAAAGCTGGGAAAGATGCTTTTTATACATATTTTCTCACGTTATACCTCCTCTACTCCCACCCCAACAAATACTTTCACTTATGAGGACAGCAGGATGAGAATGGTTGAGGCAAATGTTCCTATATATGGAAGAGTGTCTGAGTTAAAGATAGCTCCAGATGACAGATCATGTTAAATTCTCATCATGCCCAGGCTCCTCACAGTTACAGTGGTAGAGATTAAGTGATGAAGGAAAAACTCAGTATTTAATTCCAGGGGCTTCCTAACAGGAAAAAACACTTGAGAAACTGAGAAACAGTCCTAAATGCCCATCTATTTCCTCTCATGATACCATCCATAATGTTAGTCTACATTTTTCAGTGAACCTGACACCTGAGCAAGTATTTTATGTTTTCGGTTAACAGCAATGTAAAGGTGCCAGATAGTATTTGTCAAAAAAGAGCACTGTTTTTCATTTGAGAGAGCTATCTCTGTAGCCAAATGACTGTAAGATCAGTGTTGCACTGTAACCACAATTCAAACCACAAGCCTATAATATGTTGTTTCTACTGCCAACATATAACGTTTGCTGAATATTAAATAAAGTGCTCACAGACTTTAACATTGTATATAGGCATTTTCCTTAAAGGGGTAAGGACATTGATAAGCAACGTGACTGCCATTTTTATTGACAGTCCCGAGGTATGCTTTTGAAAACTTAATCTTTACAATCTGGTTCTACACAGACAGGTTTTATCCATCTACTTTGTCATTTTTAAATTAGATGTATTTGCTATAATAAATATTTCTACAGTGTGCCTTTTTCTGTATTTAGGTTAAAGATTTATCCTCTCCTAAACAATTTCTTAAATCTTTCTTTACCTTGAGCTCCTGAGCCACTTAAAGACATAATGAAGAATACTTTTCACCCCAAAATATCTTTTTTAACAGAAAACAATCTAATAACTAAATCGTAAGCCAAATGAAAGAAGACAGAGAATGCATAACCAGAAAAGATACAAGTCTGCTCTCACTTTCTGTGCCAGGCTTGCGCATAGAAACTGGCACAGCTGAGGACCACACTGTTCTGGAGACAAGAGTCTCCTCCTGCTTACCACCCTGTAGGAAATGAAGAATGGCTGGTTGATCCACATAGCTGCAAACCCATTATTTCTCCTCAGCTCCTATCTATCGCCCAATCTGCCTCCGAGGCTCTGCAAAAGATGATCCCATGGAGCACAGCTCCTTGGGATACAGGCAGAGGCCATTTGGCATGAACTCCTACATTGTGCATTTGATTCCCTCTCTGGGTTTAGCAGGGGAAGGACAACTCTCTCCACCATACCCTTCATAGCTAGTTGGTAAAAGCTTTCTCTGTAAAGATGCCTGCCTCTGTGCTCTACTCATGGCACCAGGTTCAGCAAAGCTGGCCATGGGAGATGTAGAAGGCACTTTCCTCCTAGTGGAAGAGTAGATCTGCCTGGTATCATGAGTTTCCCTCTGAAAGGGTAATGGGAGGAGAGCTTTAGGCTCCTCCAAGGGTTTCAGGGCAGCTCAACCCCCTTGGAGCAAAGACAAATGAGAGCTAAATCAGCATATGCAGCCCCTCACCCCAACCTCTCCCTCACAGCTAGCTCCTATGGTGGTCTTTCCATAGGGTCCTGCAGTGGGGTTGTAAAAACACAGCACAGTAAATTCAGAATGAATACTTAAAGTATGTGTATACGGGCATGCATTCAAGATGTACACTTCACAGCTGAATCTCGAAACTGGCAAAGCCAGAGTGTAAAAAGGATTGAGAATAGTTTTATACGAGGCAGTTTTTATCTTGTATAAAGAAACAGTAGTTGAAGGGTGAAATAGCACTCAGGGACTCCTTTTGAAATTCCTGCAGCTTCTATCCAGAGTCTTGCTTTCAGCTGTTCTCTCTTCCCCCCCCTGGGTAATTTTAAATATCCCATAAGCACATATGGTGGGAATGAAGGGCAGGACTGAGGAAACAAAATGGGACCAACTTTCACTCTCATCCCAGACAAATGGGGAACAAACCAAGCAATCCAAAGACCGAAGCAATGTACTGTGTAGCTTAATGACAGAATGGCAGAGGGTGATAGTTTCCTAAACATTCTGTAAGCAGATAATTATTATTATTATTTAATAGAAAGCTGAGTACATTCCACCTAGTTTGGTTGCAGGCTGTACAGATTGCTACAAGCTGTACAGATTTCTTAGCCTTTTTAGAGCGGATAAAATAAAAACTTACTATGTGCTAGAAGCTTCTTTCTTTGCTGACAGGAACCAACTACACTTTTGCCCCCTCTTAAACAAACCAGTGTACTTTTCACTCCATAAATCTCATATTACTTCCTTCCCTTTCATTTATTTTGAACCAGAAGGAGGAGTTTTTAACAGAAGTGCTCTATGGCAGAAGGAGAAAAACAGCAAATCAGGGTGGAAGCTGCATAAGGCAAGTAAATCAAAAGTGGAGATCCAGAAACCTTTGTGGGGGGAAATGATGTCAAAGTTGACTGAATCCAGAGCTGGAGAAACATTACACATGTGAAAAACCATTAAAAATAGGCCACACTCTTAACAGATGAGATGGGAAATGAAGTAATAATTTATAACAAAGATAGGAAAAAACCTGCCAGGTTTGCAAATTTCAAATGATATGCAAGTTTGAATAACAAGTGATAATGAAATGCAAGCACACAATCTTAAGGGTAGAACACCATGCAACAATTTAATTAAAAGGAAAACAATATGCTCTGCAACACAGGATCAGAAATAACATACTGCCTGATGTTTCTGTTCAGCTAACTAGATAGTTATTTATCCAACAGGGTAAGCAATACATCCTACTGCATGAAAAATTTTGCATAAAGTTTTGAACTTGACCTGAAAAATATCAGTAAAGACGCAAATCTTTTCAAGCAAGTAATTTAAAAAAAATCTTTTAGCTGACTTTAAGTGACATGAGTATAAAACAAATGGAAATGTCTATGGTCATAAGAACTGCTACACATGTATACTTTTTAAAAGTAGCTTTACTTTCAAAGCAGAATATGGCAAGCATTTACTGTAATGAAATACGGCCATTTTTTCCAGATTTCTAAGAATGCTCTTAAAAAGATTCACATAGTTTTGCAGGCTTTCAAATGCAAAAAAAACCCACCCTGGAAATCTTCTAGAACTGTGATACTAAGCAGTGCAATAAAAAGGTAGCTTAGTTTAGGTTAAAGGATATTAACTACAGTATAGCATATTGCAGAAGAAAAAGGCCTGCAGATTTGCAAATGAGTTTCACACATGATTTATAAATGCAAATGTGAATAGTAGGTGATAATGAAATACCAGCAAGTAAGTACACATGATAGATCAGATATCCTGGGGATGTGGGGGAAGTGTGCTGCACTAAAGGTACTTTTTCAAATGTCAGAATTAGACCCAAATAGCACAAGAAAGCAGCATCTTGATACAGTGGAATTACAGGAAAATAGCATCTGGGTAACACCAAATGACATCTGGAAGGTAAAGGCAGAGTGGGAGAAAATACAGTACTAAGGCGTATTAAAAATAAAGATACTAATCTTACATCTGAAGAAGAGAATACTGGTTATATTGGCCACTAAATTTAGTCAAGATTACCAAACCTCACAAAGTCCACGAAAGAAGACAATGTATGTCTATGAATATTGGCTTAAATTAATGGATATTCTTGGTTTGCCATGATTAGTAATACACAGATACACACAGATACACACAGGAGATGCACAGGTAACGCAGAATCAGAGGACAGTAATTCCTCCTGGGGAGTCAAAAGCAAAGCAAACACCAAGAGGAGCTTTTTCACTTAAAAGTACCTTCGGACACATATCCCAGGTGCCTGCAGGTTTTCTTCCATGCAGTAATGACTGACTGAAGGAGTAAATCCCTAATTCCCCTTGGTTCTGTACTTAGCAGTTTAGCTGTTGCTCAGACTGAAGGATTTTGCACAAAGAAACTTTGCAAGTGAATTTTGAAAAATTCAGTAGAATTCTTTTTAGGGATGAAGTTGGGTCAGGAGAAAAATGCACTCACTATATAAAAGTTTGCCTGATGATAGACAGTAAGTGGCATACCTTGGTAAGGTTGCTGTCTTACAGAGATTAAAACAAATAAAAGAGGGTACAGACAAAAGACAGCTCTGGTAGAAAAAAAAAAAAAAAGAAAAAAGGAAAAATTTAAGTCATTTTATATGGGTCTGCTTGTTCTACCTTGGCTTGGCATCACTGCAGTAGCTCTCTGCTGTTTTCCTACTGTTGTTTAAAGCTGCAGTGATTTTTGTGGTGGTATGCAGAGGCAGAATTTGATAGCCTTCCAAATTTCTATTTACAATTTGAGGTTTAGTCACACAGGGCTTTATTAAAAAGCAAATTACTAAAACAACACTAATAAACCAGTAAAAGATAAAGAGGTTAAATATATAAAACTATCTGCAACTTCTAACTTGATTCCTCACACAAAGCCTATCAGGAGATAAAATGAGCAACTCTGACGACTGACATTTTATGGCAGGTTTTCATCAATTACAATCAGAGCTCTGCCGAAACTGAGCCAATGTAAGGGCTGGGCTTCTGGGCTACTTTCCTTTCATATATCCCATAATCTCTACCTGAAGCAGCTAAAGTAGCTCAGAGAATTTAGTAAAATGTTTTAGGTGACACAGGGAAAGATATATTATAAACAATTAGACATGAAATGTAAGAACAAGGAAAAAACAGTCCTTAGGATGGACATATGAAATAGGTTAAGTATTTACGTATAATACATAACAGACTGCCAGTAGTGTGTAAGTACCTTGAGTATTCAAGATATCCCCAGGATGTGCTGAGGGAGGCATTCAGAAAAGGGTATGCACCTTTTAAATGGGCTGGCTGCACCACGGCCATAACATTCAAAGGGTTAATTACACAGCTGACTGTCTGCTCCATTTACTGATAAGCAGAGAATGTTGTAATTTTTTGGATTTATGAATTGCTGGGGTCAGTCAGCATCTTGTGCACAACAGCGTCTGTCTAGTTCTATCCCTTACCTGCTGGGCAGAGACAATTCCTCTCTTGCCTGGAACCCTGGAGCCCTCTAAGCCGCTTGCTCTGTAACCTTGGCAGCTGGGACTAACACAATTCTTCTTCTTCTTTTTTTTTTTTTTTGCAACTGGGCTTCTCTAAATAAAAACTACGGAGTCTTGTTAGACAACAACTGAGCATGAAATCATGACATTGCAATCCCCCACTCTAAGAGTCGATCAATTTTTTTCATTACAGATTTGTATGCTAGGGTCAACAAGAAGAAAAAAAAGCACATGGAGCAAAATGGACATAAGAGCAGAGAATTACAAAATCTCTTCCAAGCTGTAAGCTTATTTTCATTATAATAATGTGCAGTTGGTAAAAAATACGCTCTTCATACAGTTTTTTAATAAAAATGAAGAAAACCTAGTGGTTAATATTGTCCTTTGAATGCTAGCTTACATTAGACTGGACATCACAAAGTATCTGTACAGCCTGCACTGACGTATCTTGGTAGCACAATCCATTTGACATTCAAAAGGTTTACTACTTCTTTTAAAAAAAATGACATAATTTTATATTAAGCAGAGAGTAAATGTGACAGGTTTAAACTGCTAAATTTTCTGGATGATATTTTCATTGCATTAATTAGTAGGAAGGAGGATTAGATAAAGGCATGGGGCTAAGCTGGTATATTTTAGCTTGAGAATCAGGGCCAATCTTCTCCACAACACAGTTGCTGCTCTGACCCATTTCCAACAAGTTTTTAGCTTAGTAGTATGCACTGGACTACCCATTTTCCTGAACAATTCTGAAAAGCCTGAAGATAGATCCAAACACACCTGAAGTTACTGGTAATGCAAAGGTGGTCACTACAGGCTGCTGCCAGTTTTACTAGGCAAGCTTTGCCTAGTAAAAACCCTACTCAAGTTGTTTGCTAAAAGCCCTAGGGACAAATTGTCTCTTGGAACATCTTTGAAAATGGTGACTTTTCTATAGGCCATATAGATACATGTTAAACTATTTCTTCTACTGGAAATGAATCCGCTCACTTGTCCTAAGAAAGTCACCCATCTCACTGCTGGGTGGAAATTGGCCACTTCATTTGCAACTTCCAATTCTCAGTCTGTCCTCTCCTAAATCCCAAACAGACCCTCTGTCCTCCATGTCTGTTGTCCAGAGTTCAAAAAGCCGAAATACTTTAACAAGATTGAAAAAAAAAAAAGTAACTTTATAATCTACAGATGACTGAAGCGTTTGTATGTTTAAAATGGCTTTTGCAAACTGGACTGTTCTCCACGTCTGCATTAAACAGAAGTAACTATGGACTCTAACTACAGCAGGAGCAGCCAAGGTTGAAAAGTCTTTCTTGATGTCAAACAGTAAAGATAGCAAGGCTCTGGAACTGGCTGCCCAGAGGAGGTGGTGGAATTGCTATTATTGGATGTTTTTACAAACAGGTTAGTCAAACATCTGTCAGATTGACACAGATAGAGCTGATCCTGCCTTGGGGAAGGTGGAATAGACTAGATGACCTCTTGAGGCTCTTCCTGCCCTATTTGCTATGATTCAGTGATTCAGAACATAGTTTTGAAACACCCTGGGGCTTGATTCTTTTCTCACCTCATGTTATTTTTAAACTGGTGCAACTTCACTGACATCAGTAGAGCTTTTCCTCTCTGTCCTGCAGTAAGTGTGAGAAGAATCAGAACTCACATTTCTTACACAAATGGAGACTGGGTCTACCCTCCCACTGTGCTGCACAGCTCATTTCCTGAGATGACTTTTTACCTTTTTAAAGCAGGCAATATCAGTCGTTTAATTCAACCCTTGTATTACTTTAGTAAAAATCTGAGTTCTGTTATACGCAGCAGAGGCAAAAAAAATGTAGAGCAGAAACATTCTTTGCAATTTTCAATAATTGTCAACTTTTTCTCCCAATGCATTTTTCTTTGTGTACTGAGATGAAGCTTGAGACCAAGAAAAAGTCCACATCATCTACCAGAAGAAGCCACAGTAGATATCAAAGAGGAGGAAAAGAAACAGGATAACCAATACTACAGTACTTAGCAGTACCTGAGAAACAAGGACACAATGCACTACAGTTGGCTACAACATCTTGTAGACAGGGTATTCCAAAAATGCTAGAAACTGCAGGCAGGTTTAGTATAAGAGCTAATAAGCATGAAAGCTAATCACATTCCCATCTATCAATCTCCAAGGACAAAGAAATAGATAAAATATGTCAGAAGCCCCCAAAGCTACACAGAATCTAGAGTACTACTTAGTTGAAAATGTCAAAGCTATCCACATACCACATGCAGTCAGCTGATTACACAGAGCTGCAAACAGCCAGAAAATCCGTAGTCTGTGCCACAGTAAGTGAAATACGACTACAATGCACCAGTCCCAAACAACAGAGAAAACACAGAAAACATAGTCCATACTGCCTATGCCTGTTCTTTGGCCATCACCATTATCATTCACAGATATTTCCAGGGCTCAACACTGGGGCCTGTTCTCTTTAATATCATTATCAGTGACTTGTATGGGGGGATTGAGGGCACCCTCAGAAAATTTGCAGATGACACTAAGTTAGGCAGGTGTGTTGATCTGCTTGAGAGTAGGGAGGCTCTACAGAGGGATCTGGACAGGCTGTCGATGGGCTGAGGCCAATGGTATGAGGTTCAACAAGGCCAAGTGCTGGGTCCTGCACTTGGGTCACAACAACCCCATGTAATGCTACAGGCTTGAAGAAGAGTGGCTGGAGAGCTGCCTGGCAGAAAAGGACCTGAGGGTACTGGTTGGCAGCTGGCTGAGTATAAGCCAGCAGTGTGCCCAGGTGGTCAAGAAGGTCAACAGCTTTCTGGCCTGTATCCAAATTAGCGTGGCCAGCAGGAATAGGAAAGTGATCATCCTTTTGTATTCAGCATGGTGAGGCTGCACTTTGAACACTGGGTTGTTTTGGACCACTCGCTACAAGAATGACATTCAAGTGCTGGACCATGTCCAAAGTAGGGCAGCAAAGCTGGTGAAGGGTCTAGAGAGACTCAGGTTGAGGGGAATTTTTTTTTTTTTAGCCTGGAGAAAAGGAGACTCAGGAGAGACCTTAGCTCTCTACAACTCCCTGAAAGGAGGTTGCAATGAGGTTGGGGTCAGTCTGTTCTCCTTAGTCACAAGGGATAGGGTAAGAGGAAATGGTCTCAAGTTGCACCAGGGGAGGTTTAGATCGGATATTAGGAAAACTTCCTTCATAGAAAGGGTTATCAAGCCCTGGGACAGGCTGCCCAGGGAAGTTGTGGACTCACCATCCCTGGAGGTATTTAAAAGGCGTGTAGATGTGGTGCTGAGGGACGTGGTTTAGTGGTGAACTGTCAATGCTGGGTTAACAGTTGGACTTAATGATTTTAAAGGTCTCTTCCAACCAGAATGATTGCATGATTCTATGTCACATATCCAAGGATGTCACTACGCCTTTTANGAAGAGTGGCTGGAGAGCTGCCTGGCAGAAAAGGACCTGAGGGTACTGGTTGGCAGCTGGCTGAGTATAAGCCAGCAGTGTGCCCAGGTGGTCAAGAAGGTCAACAGCTTTCTGGCCTGTATCCAAATTAGCGTGGCCAGCAGGAATAGGAAAGTGATCATCCTTTTGTATTCAGCATGGTGAGGCTGCACTTTGAACACTGGGTTGTTTTGGACCACTCGCTACAAGAATGACATTCAAGTGCTGGACCATGTCCAAAGTAGGGCAGCAAAGCTGGTGAAGGGTCTAGAGAGACTCAGGTTGAGGGGAATTTTTTTTTTTTTAGCCTGGAGAAAAGGAGACTCAGGAGAGACCTTAGCTCTCTACAACTCCCTGAAAGGAGGTTGCAATGAGGTTGGGGTCAGTCTGTTCTCCTTAGTCACAAGGGATAGGGTAAGAGGAAATGGTCTCAAGTTGCACCAGGGGAGGTTTAGATCGGATATTAGGAAAACTTCCTTCATAGAAAGGGTTATCAAGCCCTGGGACAGGCTGCCCAGGGAAGTTGTGGACTCACCATCCCTGGAGGTATTTAAAAGGCGTGTAGATGTGGTGCTGAGGGACGTGGTTTAGTGGTGAACTGTCAATGCTGGGTTAACAGTTGGACTTAATGATTTTAAAGGTCTCTTCCAACCAGAATGATTGCATGATTCTATGTCACATATCCAAGGATGTCACTACGCCTTTTATGGCATTTCTATATGTAACAAATATCTAAAAAATATTTTCTGGTCATTTGATTTTGTTTTTAATGGATCATAATAAATTGTTTCCTCTTATTCTTTGAGTGTGAATGGCATTCACCACCAAGTAGTAAACTATACTTTTCATATATTTAATCTAACCCAAAATAATAATAAAAAAATTAGAGAAATGCAAATTCACTGTCTTAAAAAATATATTACTATATATAGCTGTACATGCAGGTGGATTTTCACATCCAGAAAATTCATAGGAATGGAGATTTAAAAAGCCATGAGTGTTAGACTTCACCTGAAACGTGCTGTTCAGGACTCCAGCACTTTCCAAGAAGTCTCTGCTAGAAAGCAGATCCTTACTTCTGAATAGGTTCAAAGTAGTCATTCCCTTTCTGTGCTTACACAACCCAGGAACAGCTTACGCCAAACTTAATGAAAGAGATGGTGAAGATACAAATAGAAAAAAATCTCACAGGCAGATAACTCCAGTGGTAATTGAACCTGGCATATTTCCTCTGTTCTGATCTAACTGGGATTTGAATATTTGTTTCCCTCAAGTAAAGGTTGTGAAATCCCCTGAAACACAAAACTATGATGAACAGGTCCCTAGTGTGCAAGAGAGATTTCATTTACTTGTGCAGTGCCTTGAGATTTGATTCTTCACTTAAGAGTACTTGGTTTCCTTGGGATGATGCAAGATTGTATAAAACCCAAAGGAACATGGAAAGGTTTAACTCCCACTTATGGATTCCTTTCATTAAGAAAATGGTATCTGTAGATTTGGTAGGGGATGGGGGGGTGCCAGTTCTTGGCTTGAAGACCAGTGAAAAATTAGTGAACGGTTTCAAGATGTGTTCAAGAACATTGTTTATCTATACTCACAATCTTTTGAACCCCTTAATGCCAAACCACTCAGACAAACCTGCACAGTAAGTTTCATGTGACAGTAAACTATGCAGCCTTGTCTTTTAAGAAGTTCTCTGTCAAGCACTCTCCACAGTATGTCAGATACATGTCTTCTCTGTTTATGAATTTGAGAGGCTGTTTTGCTCTGTTCCTTTGGTAAAGCCTACTCTGCATCCAAGTTTATCATAAGGTCATTTTCCCCTTCTATGTCATTTTTTCTCATTATATATAATAGATTCTGTCCCTTTGTGATGGCTGATGGCAATCAGAGATAGCTGCATGGTATCACATTAGTTCCCATGTGCCAGCTCATTTTGAACTACCCAGCTCCCCATGAATGATTGCATTTTCACTTGAATACAATCTTTCTTTTACTTGTTTGTTTGGGGTTTTTTTTCCCAGCAATGCTCTGTGCATAACTGGCAAGGCTAATCCTCAGTCTGAGTACCAAGCATTCTGGGTATTTTCTGGGGGAAAACCCCCAAACTTAATTGAAGCATCCTGAATTTGAAAGCTTTTTAGGATTATTTTACTGGTCAGCTGCTCATCAGATATACTCAGAGGTAAAGACTAGAATATCTGCAATAATAAGACTCGGGGCAATGGAGTGGATAACTTTCTAATTGTGAACCTTTGTAATAAGCTAATCAGAGGCATGCTTCTGTATTCTGTTCTTACTCAAGCTTTGTACACATCTTCCTTTGTTACTGGCTTATGGTTCTTGAACCTTTCTAAAATGGCCTCACTCATTTTTTCCTGGTTCAGAGAATCAAGTCTGATATACAGACAGTGAACACAGCAATTAAAACAGTCTGGGCTACCTCGTCTTCTATAGGGACATTTCTTACAGTGTTCTCAAGAAATGGACTATGTTCTTCCCCTCAGTCACCTCTCCTGCTCATTACAGCAGTTGTTCTTTGCACCAGCGTAGAGGCTTGGACCTTGACTCCTTTCATCAAAGGAGATGAGGAAGTGAGTAAAGTCTTTACATTGGGGACCTAGGAGGAATATTTTCTAGCCCAAAAAACTGCTTCATTTTATTATATTTTTGTTACACTGTTCAAATACTTGATTAAGAGTTAAGAAAGTTCAAGAAATGATAGTTATTTACTTCTGTCTCAGTTTTTAATCCTTCATAATAATGTGAATTCTATTAATAATATGCATTCATGGAGTTGTCTGCAATTGTGCATGAATTAACATTTCTCCTAAAGCAGTATTTTTTTATCTACATGGTATTTTCCTATACATCTGCATAAGGCACGTAGAATTTCTTATAAGATATAGCAATTCAATAATTATTCAAGACTCTCATATACAAATTAATATGACTGGAGTATTTAAGTATCATTGAACAGGCAAGAATGAATCCCGAATGGAAAGGCCAGCCAGCTCCCGAATAAAAGTAGATTTTATGCAGAGGAGGGTAGCAGTCTACAACGCTGAACACATAGTCTGAGATCCTTGCATAAAAGAATATTGTTTAATACATGATTGTATAGTACTTAAGCATAACTGAACTTAGCCTTGTTCTGAGCTAGGGGAGCCACATCTTAAGATAAATGTAAAATAATGAGATTGCTGTTCTATAATACAGAGAGCGCATTCCTAAAGAAAGCTCAAAAGTTCTAGAGGCAAAAATGTGGTAAATTTTTAAATACTGCAATGTGAAAAACTCATTTGCCACTTCAGGTAAGTGACCAGCCACATTCTGCAGATCATAAAGAACTTCCTAAGAATGAGTAATAAAGATGACAGCAAATACAAGGACTGATCATCATGACATAGTAACTATAAAGAAAAGAAAACATGAGATTGAATTGGATCAAGTAGTAGTTGATAGCATAAAGTTGACTACTTATTACCATGTAAATGTTGTGGCTGGAGGCAAGTTAGTAATAGTCATATATGTGGAAGTCATTAGGATTTCTTGTGGTAGCCCTGTAAACTATACATGAGTCTGCTTTTAGGGAAATCACCTTTTTGTATTCCTGTAGATTTTATGCCAAATACAAAAAGAACAAGCAGAATCATTCTTGCTTATGTAGCAATTTTAAGAAACACAAAGGAATCTCATCACTGGAGAAAAAAAAATCAAATTATGTCAGAATGAATTAATGCAGTCAAAACTCATGACAGTCCAGTCTGTCCTCCTGCGCCTCAGAAGACACACTTTACTTAATGGCTACTGGGGAAAGCTGGGAAGCTCCTTAATAAACACATTTACACACATCTTGATGTATGCCTCGTATTAGCCAAGTGTTTAAGAATCTCACTAAATTAAGACATCTGCAGGGAAGATATGCAAAGCTGTCAGTGCAGTATAGCCCATATTCAAAAATGCTAATGAGTATTAACCCACATGAATTAATAAATAATTAACATGCAACAATCTCTTCACATTTAAAGAAGACATTTTCAAATCTTTCAATCTACTCAGATTAGATTACAATCTCTTGAGCAAGCAGTTTCTTCAGCAACCCCAGCTAGAAAAACCTTTCTTATTTCCAGGACATCAGGTTTTTCCTATTTGATTCAAGATTATTATCACAATTAAAAAATAAATTACCCAGCAAAATTATTTTAATGTAACCAAGTATTAGAAGATAATTTCTCAGTTAAGAGATCAGGAAAATCTGATTGATAGAATGATGTGTGACAAGGCTACAAATCCGGCTTTAAAGCTCCTATGACCAAGTGAAAATCATGCTGACCAATTATAAATTAACTCTGCTGTTTCAAGTCTGATAAAAAAGAATCTGATGGGTTAACCCTGAACCAGCAGGATTTATGGTCATTCCAGTAACCAGCATAGAACCACTGTACTCTCCGTAAGTAAGATCAGGTGTCCATTCTTGATCCAGATCAAATTTGTGCTGCTGGAAAACCAGAATTGCATAGATTCCATCTCAATGAGTATGGAACCACAGTCTAATTGTAGTAAATACTACAATAAACACACAGAACCTATAACAGAGTTAAATTCATGCAAAAAACCACACTAAAGCCCTTAAAAAAATTAAGAAATCTATTTCCTAAAATATCAGACTCTGAGAACTTTGAAAGACTAAATGTAGCAGAAAGAGACTCAGATAAAATAACAATTCTGTCATCTCTATTGTCTTTATGTCAAATTAAAAAAAAAAGAAATATCACAAAATAGGAAAAGTCTCACTCCTTTTAAGAAAAAAACTGAAAGGGAATGTCTGGTCTGAGAGATGACCTAATTTCTAATGACTTTGCTACTCTGTCAGCAGGAAAGCAGAATGTAACTTTCACCCTTTGAATAGGACTGACCATGTGCATGCGCTCAAGGGAAAGCTGACAGAGTGTTCCCCCTCTTGCAGACTGAGGTACATTCCCATACTTTAAGAAATAGAATAGAGCATGGGCAACAGATTTCTGTAGATCTGACTACAACTTCCCAACTACTTTGGCTGGTGACTCCAAGTAGCTCTGGATTCTCTTGACATGCACCAAGCATGCTACTATCACTCAAAAGGACAAAGAACTAACAGTGAAGTCCAACTCCATGGTTCAAGAGACTCCTTGCCCCAGATTATTTTCTCCTTTGGCATTGGATTTGACTCATAGTCTTTTTATTACCCAGTGAATTCACTGTAAGAGAAACAACTCATGAAATAAAAAAACCCTGAAGCTAACACTTTTACCTCCCCTAGATCAAAACCACTGTGCCAGCCTGGAATCTCCTCACCACAATGCGAGGCCAAGACAGAATAATGTCATAGTTGCTTACAATAAATCACAGAAAGTGAAATTAATATTTCCTAAATGGGAAAGCAGAAGTCAGACAGGAAGCCAAAGTTTTGCCAGGACATCATACCAAAAGACAACAGAACAAGCAGCCAGAATACAAATAAAACTGCAATTTTTTTGATGACCTTTTGGTGGCCCATCTAAGTCACCTGCAGAAATGTGTGAAAGGAGGGTGGTAAACTTTTTTTTTAAGATCACTGATCCATTTCCTACCTGCTGTGTCATATCTCAATGAATGTATGTGGATTTGCAAGGGTATCTGATGCTTAAAAGTTGAAGCGTAATTTTACAGCTTACAGCTTTCCAAGTGGAAAAGCAAGTCTATAGCAACACACGATACCAGCCTGCATGCATGCATACCTGGTCAAAAGCTCTTCTCATTTTCCTTCAGTTGTACCCTATCGCTCTTGCTCAAAATTTCACACGATTTCCAAGGATTTGTCTTGTCTTCACCGTTTTATCACTGGTGCTGCAGTTTGCACTTCACAAACACAGTTAGATAGCTCTTGCAATTTTACGAAGTTGCATCTTCTAACATTATGAGCCGGCACTGCTTCTTTCAAGAATTTTTGCCCAGTGAGTAATCAGCCACTGTGCAAGCATGGTGAGGCACCATAACCACCCTACCATTACCTTCATAAAAAGAAATAATCATTCCTTTATTGATATTCAACAGTTGATAAGGATAGCTTTTGATATATGCTTAAATTTTACTTTGTGTATTACTCTAAAAGACTGGAACTTAGATTTGTTTTTAAAAGAAGTTTTGCATTTCAGTTATTAAAAAAAATTATTTTACATTTTATTTTCAACAGTTCACTCCCTGTTTACAAAAATGCCCTGCTTAAAGCACATTAAAATAGTGAATCAGAAAATGGATGCTCTAATTTTCTTTCTAAATAAATAAATAATAAAAAAAGAAAATGTAATAAAAAGATAAAGCCTTCATAGAGAATTGCAGCAATTATATCTCCACAGCTACAATATAACCCAAAACTTTGCAAAGGCTTTGATTATTGAACCAGAGCTGAAGTGAATAATTTGGCTTTCACTAAGAAAACAAGCACATTCATTCTCACCACAATGGAGAGAGGCAGTTTTAATTAAACCTTATCAAAAGATGAATAAAGAATAAACTCAATACCCATTCTACAGGACTCTATTTTCATCTGTTTAGTTTAAGCTTGCCATGTTCATGCAATAATTAACCACTGTCCAAGGAATGCTGGAGCTGTGTTAATGTTGGTAAAGATTTAATTAGTTCAATTATCTGGAGAGTATTGAAGGCTCAGCACAGTACCAATTTCTTCAGGCTTTATACATACCTCAGATCAAAATATATTAAACTGAAATATAAGTGAACAAAGAAAACTTACTATTTCACTTCAGCTACTGAATGACTGTGTGTTTAATAATTTTATTACCCTCATTTTAAAATAAGGTTTCAGAACCAGAATATGTAAGCTGTGACTTACCCATTCTTCCAGATCAACTTTTTCCCTAAGTCAGTTTATAAACGTATTTTAAACAAAACTGATTTTATTTTAGAAAAGAAAACACAATACTTTACACAAGAAAAAGTATAGTTCCTTTTACATTCCGAGCACACCCGCCCTCCACCCGACACACCT